>JAUOZQ010000139.1:0-208817 GCA_030710315.1 Anomotaenia brevis | reverse complement strand
AACTCCCAGTCATTCGGAGAAAGGTAATTAATCTTGCTTGTGCTGTACAGCCCACGCATTCAAGCTGCAGACAGTAAATGACACAAGCCCTCACGCGTCCCTTCAGTTCTGTGCTTTTTTGACGACGATATCGGTTATCTTTTCATTTGTGCAATTGATGGTAGCAGAAATTATTCTGCCATCTCACCTGCGTCAACACCAAATGGCAATGGAAGAAAAACGTGTTTTGGCTATTATCTAGAACTACAATTTCATTAAATGCACGTAAAAATACCTGGTTTGTAAGTTGCTGAATTTAAATGCGCTTTTTAATTGTCTGATGCTGGTGGCTTGTATTTTGACTTGCCATAACTGTAGTCAAAATTGTAGTTCAAATTTGCGATGGTTTCGCTTGTAAAAATAGATACCATCATCAACAAGCCTTGAACTCGGCTCTAGTTCAGATAATAAAAACAAAACAAATTTTACAATGGAAGAATGCCTAGGTGTATTCCTTCATTACTAACTTTAGCACTTCAGCTTCACTGTTTCCTTTAATTAAATAGTTTCTAAAACTAAAAACGTGATGCAGAAAGGTATTTGACTTTACTAAAAAGCCACCACGAAATTATGAATTGTCCATGTGGAAATCCATGTCGGGTAACCAGCTCAGCAAATTGGCATGTTTGAGTCATAAATCCGACAATAGTAAATAAACCTTAAGCAAAGTGAGCACGTTGATGGCAAACTGTGCTTTCGCAAGGATTGACAGTATTTTGGGCTTAAAGGTCATTTGACAAAATCAAAGCCTTGGGAAGGCCATCAAAATAAATTCCAACATTTTCAGGCAATGTCCGAAAGTTCATTCCTTGTTAAAAGCGATGTCGCTCTTGCAACTTCTAAGTAGAATAAGTAAACTACTACTGCTTCTACGTTACTATCTCACATTAAATGCAATTTTTGTTTCTCAAATACACTGAGTCGTGCTAGTGGGAAAGAGGAAATTCATTCTGGGCATTCGTTCATTCTGGGTTTTCAGAGCTATGCAGGTAGCTGGATAAAAGGACCGACAAAACCGTGATCATCACTTTCGGGCAGAAATTGGAGTCGGTTTAAACTGCATTCTCTGTTCTGAAGACCGACCCACCGAGGGATTGGACTTAAACACACAAAGAAAATTAAGATTTCATCCTTCATTGCAACTTCTGGTGGAATTTAGCATTTCGTTACAGCTTTCTTTTGTGTTATTGTAAAAAGCATAAAATAGCAGTAGACATCATTAAACACGTCAAAATATATTGAAAATATTTGTTGAATTCCATAGCAATATCTGCTCAATTCTGGTTTGCAATGACTACACTTAAATATCCATTTTATTGATGCTCAGCTTAGAAATCTTAGAGAAGTTCACCAAATGAGAGACATCAAATTTGAACTAAGCTCAGACGCCAGCAAGCTAAAACAGAAGAGTTCGAAATATTTTAAATGGCTTTCTATGGAAGTGGACAAATGAGACAGCAAATTAACAGACAAGTACTAGGTGTGGGTTCCAGAAAGCTGGCTAAATTTCCCGAAATGAAGATATCGGATAAGCAGGCTCGATTTTTATGCGGACAGCAGAAGGATCGCTTCATTTCGAGATAATACAGGTGACAGGTTAAACGGAAGGAGCTGTTGAAAATCAATTGCAAAGCGGTTTTTGTACAATAAGGCAGTCTATTAGAGCAGGTAAACTAGACAGTGGGCGAGAGGTTTATTCACGAATAGCCAGTTAAATTTGATAGAATTATGAAATAGAAGTAGTCTATTTAATTTTTAATCCATAAAGTCTGAACCAGCAAATGATTAAATTGCAGTGCCATTTCTGGACTATTATTTAAGCGTTCACAGCCATGACACCTTGTCAGAGTGGCTTGCAATTCGGTAACAAACTTTAACAAAGTCGTCATATTGCGTTTTCAAGCTACTCCAACCAATGCATGACCATGAAAGCTGTACCTCAACCACTAGATGTTGTGGTAATGAACTGGAAAAAGCACAGTGAACGGAGATTTTTATTCCGCTCGATTTGTCACGATTCAGCAGCAGCAGCAGCAGCAGCAGCATCGAAGGCTGTTTATTTAAGCATTCGCAAAATTTTTTGAATTGCTTTTTTGATTTCCTGTGACTGGACAGCCGCGTTCACCTCTCGAAAGAAAACGACTATGTGGGATTTGATTGCGACTTCGCAATAACTAAGCAACATGTGATCTAATTTAAACATATATTTGCGCTGACTTTTAACCGAAATTCATCGCCACTATCAAGGGTACACTTGTCAAGCTCTGACTGTTGGTAATTTTCCGCCTTGAATAATCCCCAAATGAAATGTTTCAATTCAAAATGACTGAGGTGATCACAACTCCCGTTTGCTTTAAATCGAAACAGCCATTCCTGAACTTGCGGGACAAACGGACAAAGCACGTCAAATCGATTCCTGGCTATCCTTATATTGGTTCCATTTGAGATGCACTGCAAGCGATTTTGAGACCTGTATCCCTTTAACAGAGGCATTATTTCCACTACGCCTACGCCAATTGAATATTTAGCATTTAATTGGACCTTTCTCTTATTTTTTTCAACGACGGAATCAATATTCGATAACCTTGTAGGTGATTGAGTGAAGCAGATACTCTATGATCGGAACCCACGTGGATAGCGAACTGTTGGTCACTACGTAAACAAACAAAACTAAGCATTGATCCAAATTACCAGCTTGCAAAACCACCTTCAATTCGAGGAACAGGACACAGAACTGACATCTTGTGAAAGGGCATTTGAATACAGTGGTTGGTCTAGAGTTATTTGATGTCTAGATGGGATGGTGCTTTTATCTTGGAGGATCTCATGGATTTGAGCGGCTGCATGATCTGCAATTTAAGAACCTCTGCTCCCAAAGACGACAATTGTTTGAAGGGGGACGTTTAGAGGGGTGGAGTATAAACCCCCAGAATTGATCCTCACTCTAGTAGTGCATGGAAAGTGTGATTTTCTCTGACGAATCAGCGTCGCTTACCACTTTATTTCTAACCTCCGGCCAAGTGTACCACGTCTGGTGATAGCTGAAGAAAGCAGACTGCTACCTTCTCCAACCCAGCCGTAGAATATAGTGGTGATCTGGTTCTGGTACTATTTCCTGGAAATCCGCCGCCGGGTCAGTGATTTCCTTCCCCTCATGGCAGAAGAATTAACAGCTGAGACTACTTGGGAATCCTGGGCGACCAAGTTTATCATCCTATGATTGTGTCTCCAACCCAGCACCACTAGCTAGAATCATTGAAGAATGATATGAGAAACAGTTTTCTAATGAAGTTGAGAATCTCATCAGGCCACCACAATCCCAGACCTCCTCAACATTATTGAGGGGTATAAATGTTGGATTTTAGAGATTCAAGTAAGGAGTCGACTAACTCCGCCACCGCCACCGCCATCGTCTATAAAGAAACTACTGGGTGAGGGTGTTTTAACTAAAGAATCGACAATTTACAACTTGTATGAATCACTGCCTAAGAGAATTAAGGCGGTGAGTGCGGACGTGCAGCATATTAAAGTACATTTTATCGATTTGTCAAAGTGTTTCGCCACTATTCTGTCCATCCCTTGTAGGTTAAATTCAGATGTCTATAAAGAACTGCTGATGGCCACTCCAGTTAAGCCCTGGGTGATAAAGAGATTCTTCATGTCAAAATAAACTATAAGCTATCGGTGTCTAAGACGCTTACACCAGTCACTCAATACTTGGCCTATGAATATTACCACGACAATTGAAAAGGCGGTTTCGACGAAAAAGACATTAGTGACCGAAAGAGTGCAGCAGCGGTAGTTTTTGAGGAGACCCGAATCTCCTTTCACCGGCCTCATTACGGGTTGCGTCAGATTGAGGCAGCAATAGACTGTTGTTTGGGGTAAAACTCTGCAATTTCACTAAATTCCATTGAATTTGTAGTTATCCAACAATTCGGGTCCTCTAATTCAGGCCAGAGGCTCAAATTTCACTCTTTTGGTTAATTAATTCACCTTGAGGATTCTTCTATTAACTGTACGAGTGGTAAACGATCCCCAACCCTTTTGAATAGGATGGCATATTCTTAGCCTTAAGCTGATATTGCACCATTTATAGAAATAAATAAATAAACGACAGTATGGGACGCTAATTCCTTTTAACTATTTTAAAGCACTCCTAGTGATTTCACTGGTTAGAGCAAGTAGGCTAAGTTGACGATTAAAGGGGTGGTGGCGACTTATAAGAGTGGACGTTAACTCAAGTCAGCCAATAGAAGGGGAGTATTGGGCTGTCCAATGAGATAATCATGCGCGGATACTAGCAAATGCTCATCATATCATTGGTTTTAGAGTTGGGACATAGGTTTACGTCCCCGAGCACCCACTGGATGTCGCTTCAGTTAGAATGTGTTATCTCATGGCATGTATCAATTTAAATATTAACGAGAATGTGAATGAGTCTATTTTTATCAAACCTTTTTTTAAAGTAACGGATGGTACTTTAAGGTAAACATTAATAGCCATAGAGGTAGAAATGGACGTTGTATGCAAAAATGTCTTCAATTTTTGTTACTAGTATTGTTGATGATCTCTAGAACTTTGAATACAATTATATAATTATATGTATATATTATATAATTAAAAAAACCACGACACCTCAAAGATATCAGTGGGCGGCAATTAATGATTGATATACAACTTAAAATGACGACTTCAAATTAGGACAATTCTTTCAATTACAGTTCCTACTTATGATAATTCGTTTTCACGCATTTAAATTGTGGTTAGAATGACCCTGAGGTAGGGTATATATATCACTTGGAATGATATTATTTCCGCTTTACTCGTAAACATTACATGCAATAATCCAAATAATACTTAGTCACATCTCAAATCAACATAACTTGATTCACACTTGTACCTAAAGAGCTTAAAATAAAACAATTACTTTTATATTTCTCTCTCATGCCCCAGACTTAAAAATGCATAACTGATTTTATGGGAATAATATGCCCTGTAAAATGGGATTTGGGTGAGATATTGTGATTGCTAGTACTGCGTTTCTCCAAAATCGCAATTCAACGTATTTATTTTCGCAGATTCCCAAGAATTAGAATCACTAATTAACTAACAGATGTAGAAAATATGGCAGAGAATTTAGCTGAAAGGCCTAATTTTGTACACTATAGCCTGCTTCTATGCCGCTTGAAATACTGCTAACCATAAAAGTCATGTGTTTCGTAAAAATTTAACCAAATGCTATCAAAAATTCGCATCATACTAATAGGTGAACAAAAATAAAAACTTTGCAGAAAGGGAGTTAGAGCAAGTTTGCTAGGTGTAGGAACCTAGATTTACTTGGAAAATATCCGAAAGCATAATACACTTAAAGCTTATATTAAAATATTTATTTTAAAAATAAATAATAAAATAATCATTTATTAAAGAATTTCTAATAAGTACTGTAAATATTAGTTTTTATTCGGTTTTCATAACTATATTTAATATCTGTGAAGGTCAAACGATATTGAACGTATTCCGTATAATAGCTCAATTGTTTGTTAAGCCTGTATAATCAGTATCACATGAGTGTCTCGGACATAGTACAACAGTAAGATTACCATGGCATTTCCATCTTTTTAGTGATTACATTTTTAAGCTCCTGCTCATTGGTGACTCGGGCGTTGGAAAATCCTGTTTACTTCTTCGGTTCACCGTAAGTTATTGTTATGTCTATTTAGTATTCTCAAGGACAATACCTATTACGAAAACTTCAGCAGCACAATCGGCGTTGATTTCGTGAGCAGAATTATTAACCTTGCTTATTTATTAGAAGATCCGAACAGTTGACCTAGACGGCCATCACATAAAGCTTCAAATCTGGGATACAGCTGGACAGGAACGATTTCGCACTATGACTGTAGCTTACTACAGGGGCGCTCATGGCATTTTAGTCGTCTACGATGTTACTTCTGAGGTAAATTTCCCCATTTTCATTACTTCCGATTTTTCATGCCCCGTCGTTCTATTATTGCTATCAAAACTTTTGTAAAGAAGCAAGAGCTGTAATGAGATTCTCCCTATGGTTTATGAAGGTATTTCGAAAAACCGAGAGTTTCTGCGCATAGGAACCAACCTATTCTATCATGCGGGCTGTTCCTTAATAATAGTTTTTGTTTCGTCACCTAAAACTTGAGTTCACGGTGAGCTCAATTCACATTTTGCGATTTAAATAAGAGATATTCAGTGATCTTTTGCTGTCAATCATCTCAGTTATTATTAACTTGTGCTCCAATGCCTATTTTATTACTTGCGGTCGTTCTTTTCTCTTTCACAGGAATGGCTTTTTTCAGTTTAATTATCCTTGGTCGTAAAACGCCTTTTAACTTATCACTATCAACTGTTTTACATTTTGTATTTTATGGCGCTTTCAAATAGAGAAGTCTCGTTAAGTTTATCGAAATGGGTTTTTGTATGTGGAGGGTGAAAGGGTTTAAAAACAAGAAATGTTTATGTTGCAAAGTGACTGATGCTCCAGTCAATAGGTGGTTTCTTCTTGCCCACAAGTTCCTTGCCTTCCATTGGGCCTTTTTCGAACGTGCTAGACAATCCCGTTCTATAAATAAAACGACCTGTGGTGCCACTTTGTGTAAACTTTCAGGTTTTTGCTATGCAAATAAGCAGCGCGACTACACTCACCTTCCCATCACTTAGAAAATCGTTTATAGACAACCACGACTATCTTCAGGAGTGTCAGAGGGGTCATTTCTTGTTCTTTTCTATTTTTTTTTATCCGAGTAGATGGTAGATCAATGCGTTAACAGAACGTCCATCAATTGCTGTTAATTCACAAAATCGTCACCAAACAAAGCATTTTCCGAAGTTTTTAGGGCA
Organism: Anomotaenia brevis; assembly: GCA_030710315.1. Lineage (NCBI taxonomy): Eukaryota > Metazoa > Platyhelminthes > Cestoda > Cyclophyllidea > Dilepididae > Anomotaenia > Anomotaenia brevis. The sequence goes on along the minus strand of JAUOZQ010000139.1, from coordinate 201,902 downwards.
TAACCTCTCTCCAAGTAACTTTTTTTATTAAAGGTCCAATTAGAGAAGCTAATGCTTCAATGTTTTATACTATTTCTTGTTCTTCTGATTATGGTGTTCTTGTGATTACGGTGGCCAAGTGAGACACTCAACTTCATTAGAATGTTTTTCCTAGTATGGATTGGCATGTTACCATTGTCTTGAAAGATGGCTGCGTTCCCCTTCGGAAACAGTTCTTGCATAAACTTGGACGCCAAAAATTCCTAGTCTCAGCTGCTAATTAATTCTTCTATGAAGGCAAATGGAGCGCTAAATAGTATTCTGGTAATGTAGATTCAACGGAAGAACCTAATGCTTCAATGTTCTACTCTATAAAGCAGCTTTGAGTGGCACAAATTAGCTATGCGGTTGTTCCTACTGCTTTCGCCGTATTTTCGACTTCATTCAGCGTTTAATGACCGCTCGTTTGCCCAACAAAGCATTCGAAATGTTGTCTCTTCGTTCGTAGGAAAGCTTTTACAACCTGGAGCGAGTGTGGATGGAGGAGATAAAGCGACACGCTCGCCCCGGTGTCACTAAGATCCTTGTGGGGAACAAGTCCGACCTTGTGGACCAGCGCAAGGTCTCCTACGAAGAAGGCGCCGTAAGTTGAACCCCACTGGCATCTCTTCTTTTGCTCTGTTGTGACAAGACTGCCTCGTATAGACGGAGGTCAATACCAGAGCATTGACTAGGAACGGGTATGTATGTGTCGAGTTTTGGTTTGACCGGGTTTATTGTTCAGTAAAATTTTGGGTCACTGTACGCAGTTCATATACGTGGAGGTTTCTACTCCACCACTCTAAGCGCTTTGCAGCATTTCTCGTTTATGAGGACAGAGGTTTTCTCATTGCAGCTCCTCTGCGGTGGAATTTACCTCCACGTATGCAGCTCCCGACGAAAAACTGTTTTTTTTGGAAACCGGGTGCTGTAGGTACTGATTGACGAGATCTGCAGTGACTTTTGCGATCCTCTCCAACAGTCCTATTTAGAGTCCGATGGTTTCTCTCAGGCGAAACTTCGACTTTCCACCAGGTCTGTGCTTAGCTAAGGACGTTGTTCCTTCTCTTTCAAAGGGGTATTAACTACTTCCCAGACAGCACCTCTTGAAACGTCAAGCGTTTGGGGGGTTGTGCAACTTGGCGTCTTGAAAGTCCGAGAGGTCCAAAAACTTTTTTTAATAAGCATATCAAATAGCAAACATGTTAGACAAAAAAAACTTTTACATATGTCAAGTTATAATTTTTCATAACATGTTCAAAGTATAAGAAGCCGAAATGTTAGGTGTTTCCACTTTTTTGTCCAACCCCTGTACATGGCTTGCGGTGGAGTTGGTGAATCGTGGGAGTACCCGCACGTGATTAGGTGCGGGCTGCGACCTGCTAGACAGTGTGACGGGGCTCTCAGGTCACCAAAGGGTCAAAGAGGGGCACCTCAAACATATCTTCCAATCAAATAACTCTCACGCGCTCAGATTGTTTTGACTACCTTCTGTGGACAGGATATCTACTCCTTGTTGAGAAGTCTATATGAAATGGTCATCACAAAAATTCACGTTTTATTTTCTCGACAAAAGGCTTGACCCATTACCACTGTCTCACTTTTGTCGTACGTATTGAAACACTCCCGTTTCAAGGGGTAGACGAAGAGACGTCTGTACTAGAGGTGTGTGGAATTGTGCGTCAAGGTTGGGTTGACCGGATTCATTGGTCAACGTCTGAGCCAATGGGATTTTTTGATCAATGCACGCAGTTCACGCCACCACAAAAACCGCACAGGAATAGAAGTCTGGGGCCATCTGATTAAGATAAAAAATAGCTTCGAGTTAGGTAGTAAGACCTCTAGCCGAGCGCCCAACTTATCAACTTTGGTTTCTGGATACAGTACAAGGCGAGTTACCCGTCCTGTTCTCACGTAGCGACCACGTGGTATGGTTTCTTGCCTTTACTCACGCTAGGATCGACCAGATTCATTGATTGATCACTGAGGATCGACTCAGGGGGTGCGACTTGTTAGGCGGTGTGCAACTCAGCCCTCAGGTCAACACATCGTCTGCTCATTGGTCCACCCATCTCTGAACCATCGGAGAGCCAGTTGAATGACTGTAGAGGGTTGGTGAATGAAAAAATGTAGGCAGATTCTCGAACCCGGTCAGCGTGGTGTTTAGGGGTCGGTCAGCAATGACGATTTTCGCTTTACGAGACCGCCTAAGATACCACCTGGGCTGCATGCCTGCTAATCCTCCTCATACACTCAAGTTGGATCCGTGGCATTTTGGTGGACGATTAGGTCTTTTTTCACATTCCCTGCACCACTAGCGGACCAGTTGTACACCAAACCAACAGGTTTATTTGACCACACCCACTTGGAGAGTGAGTAGGACTGAGTAAGTGTACGCCTCAGAGTGTTTCCAGGTAGCGGTGGACTCTAATCAGAACACTAGCTGGGTTGGGACGCCCTAGAAGCTGGTGGTTCGGGGTTTTTCTCTAACCGGCATAGTCAATCTTTTTTGCTGGTAGGGCGACCGTGAGTAGGAATCGCCTGTCGTAAGAGCCCTGTACTGTCGCAAAAGTCATTGACAAATTAGCTAAAGCCGACTGGTGGATGAAGTCTTGGGCTCCCAGCTGCTCATCGAAGGAACTGCCATCTCTAGACATAATGAGTCCAATCAATGAGGGTTATTCAAAAGTGCGTCTTAGTTTGCTTAAGCCAATTGCATAGGCGTTTAAAGGATTTGTAAATTAAAGAGCTATGCAGAGTTCATTAGAAATTTCTCGAGGTCGCAGAAAAAAACAACCTTGGAAGGTGGCGGAGTTCCCCTCCAGAAACCGCGGTTCATGAACACCCATAGGATGAGGAACTTGGTAGCCCGCTAAAATCCCTAAGCAGTCCCGGCATTGTGTTTCTCACCTACTGGGCGTTGGCTTTCTCCTCTACTATTGTCATTATGGATGCAGTGTGGCGAGAGATATGTCGTGAAACACACACTTCTTACTCCCACTCTGAGTTTCCGGTGGCGGTGTGGAGTGGAGGTCTTTTTGAAAACCACAATTTGTTCCGAGTCACTCAGGTGTTTTGGTTGGTGAGTTTTTTGACTATACAAAGGCGGTTACACTTTGGGCGAAAAGGATGTATTTGCCCATTTGTTTATGCCTATAAGCTCATGTGAAGTCAACCAACTCCAAAGCTCAAAATCGGAAATTTGCTGTGGTGGATGCTGCGGAGGTCTTCGGTTTTGGGATACTGCGGAGACGTCAATCCTAAGTCCCCTGAATTTGCCCGACTAAAACCATGCTAGCTAGGAATTATTTGAGGCACATAATGTTTCATTAAATCCAGAAAGGAAACAGCAGCAGCAATAGCCGAAGCGCCAGAAACCATTCACTCTGTTTTCGCAGAAAAATGGGTGGGTGAAAAGATGATTCGCGAAGTTCTGAAGTGGAGACTTCATTCTCCACGAAGATAAGGATAATAAGCTGCCCTTGAAAAAGCTTGTCCTGCTTTATCAGCTTAGTTCCAACTTTGATAAGTTACCATCCAATGTAGCAACGATTCCCAAATCTACTATCAGCAACTGCGGCAGCGTTTGAACCAAGCTCCGCAGAAAACGACCTAATTTAGTGATTTAAACAGGGGGTGGTGTTTTTCGTCGGGGTAATGCACGACCTCCCACACAATAGGGATCACGCCACAAACGATTGAAGATCTCGATCTTTCTTCCGCCTGGTTTTTTGCAGGAGTTCGCTAAGCGCCACGACATGGAATTCTTCGAGACGAGCGCCAAGAACGCGGTGCGCGTGGAGGACGCTTTCTTCACGCTCACGGGCGACCTCCTCAAGTCTTTCCGTCAGCAGCGGCTGATGCAGTCGCAGCAGCTGCAGCAGGACGGCGGCGGCCAGCCGCAGACCCAATCGATCGTCATCACCAACGCCCAACCCATCGACCCCGCGGCCGCCCCCTCCTCCGGCTACTGTTGCTAGGAGACGGAGACGGATGGCTGGATTGTCCATCTGTACCACTCGCTCTTATCTTCACTTTGAATAAACCAAAACGCTGTGTACTTTACAGGCGATTCTTGTGGTTGTGGAGGGGCTAGTGTAATCGAAATTGGCTCATGCCATAAGTTCTGTCCGATTTTTATCTTTGCAATTGAGCGGATTTTAAAGGATATTTGTACTTTCTGATGGATTCCAACATTATTTTAATGTTGAGATACATGTAAACTGGTCTATTTTAGTTTTAAACAGTCATAAAATTTAAATTTGCTTTATTAAAACCCTGCGAACATGGAAATACCCCAAAAGCAATTTAGGCACATAATTTAGTACGAGTTTAAGAAAAGATAATGAGGGCAGGTTAACTGATGACTGAATTCTTAATTAAATGCAGCATTTTTCCACATTTTTATGCGTTCAAAATTCTGGCAGCACTTTATTGGTGGCTATACTTGCTTTCAGCCAGCGTTTAGCTTAATTAGACACCTAAGTTCGGCTCTGGCTCCTTACAAAACCATTTTGGGGACTTCCTGGGCCATAATCTCCTCATCATTTTAAAGGCCGGCGCGGTTATCACCATCCAGTCACCCATTACCCTCAGGAGAAGGCGTGTTTAGATTATTAATGTAAGAAGAGTAGGTCTCTTATGACCGTTGGAATGGCTCTGAGGTTATGGCTATTTCGGTGACAGAAATCGCATCAGAGGAGACAAGAAAGCCGCATTTTTGACAGCATCCCTATAAGAAATCTTCCTCCGTCCCCAACCTGAGGATAAAATTCAAGGTTTTTTGTGGTGACATTGTCAGACTTATCTGGAAAAAAAAGGATTGGTTGATAGCCGTATAATGTAGGAGATAAATATATTATTGTCTTCATGTTGTTTCACTAAAGCAGCCGCATCCGAAACCAGGTGGTAGTAACAAGCGAGGGAAGTTCTCAATTCTGTGCTCGGGGTGCTCCATAATTAGAAAATAATTCCTTCAATGAAAGGAATTGAGATCTGCACGTGAGAATACAAGGAAGCCGTTTTTTGTAGCTACTATAATGATGATCTTAATTCAGCTAAATATGGGAAACGTCGAGACTGCCTCTAGAGGCACTGAAGGGTGTAGTGAGGAATCCGTCAGTCTCTTCAGAAACGGAGCACTGTTAAACCTTCCCTAGTGGTGAGGTCTCAAACAAGCAAGCAGGCAAGTTGATTTTACATCCTTTTTTTGGGTTCTAGTAATACCCACAGCACTAAATTCGTCAGTGATTGCGAGTGGGCCTCCTATTTCAATCTAAGCCTTTTCAAGCCCTTCTTATGCTCAATTTTGAGGAGATCTGCTGTGTGAGTGCAATCAGGGCGCCTAGATACCACAGCCTCCTTTGCGAGGCCCCAATTCGTGCTTTTATATTTTCAGTGAGCAAAAGAGGTGACTCATTAGGATAAAAATAATTTTTTCTAAGATTCATGAGCGGCGTTCAGTTATCATCCATTCTCAGTACCAGTATAAGGAGTGTTCAGATTGCCCTAGGAAAAAGCCAAGTATGCGAGAGCATCTTTAAATATCCTGGAAAAAACTAATTGCATAGTTCATTATCCACGATTTGTTCCAAATAATCCTTTTACGAGAGTTACTCCCCGATTACAGAATTGGGTATTAGCATTCAGTAGAATAGCTATTAAAAATCCTCCTTCCGAAATACGCCAGATAATTATTGGCGGGCCCAGATTGAAGAGGAGATGGGCATTCAACTAAAGCTTAACATTTTGAGCTACAAATTACCCAAAAGCTGTTCTCGTTTCCATTACCGCTCTCGATGAGTAACCGACTGAATACCACCTAGCAACGAATTGTAAATCCTGCCATTCCATACACCCTGGCACCTAGGGTGGGAGTGTAACTATTTGCTCATTCGTCTTGAGGCTTTATGGTTGCCCTAGATGACAACTAAGCAGAATTCTGCTTCAAGAGGTCATCTATTGATTTAGTAGTTTTAACAAAGGCTGAAACTTCAATTTCTATTGACTTTTGTGCTTTTATTTACCAAAAATGTGCATAAAAATTAACGTAATTTTAGTAAATTCTATTTCGCTTTGGATGTTTTCGCTAAATTGGAAAGGCAAATTGTGTGAATTTCCAGTAATGTTTTACACTTTACAAATTTCACGTGGTTGAGAGTCTTGTGAGAAATCGTGGTCATAATTACGTTTGTGCTCTACTCATACCAATAATAACTCTGGGAAAGCGAATGTTCTTTTTATGGGGGGCCAATACATAAAGAATTTAAAAGCTATGGCATTAATTAGTCTGGGAATTCTCTATGTGTTTAATAATATTTGTAATCTTACGACCCTTCTAGTTCTAGTAAACTTATTCTAGATAGAAAAGCACTTTTCTAATTATAAACGAAAATAGGTTAAGTAGATTGGTCGTGATGATTTCAATAGTTTAAGCAGGACAAAAATAAATTAGAGTTTACCAGTTAAAAAATCAAGATATTTCAAAGAACCTCAATAGGCAACATAATCGCACTATTGTTGTCAAATAATTTCACTTTAATAAATTGAAATTAACGAAAGAACGGTCTCCTCAAGAAGTGCTTTAATTTTGAAGCGTCTTTCCTAACAACAGCTCCCAACAAAGCCCTATAATCATTCCTCGACGTGTTAAAATCTGTAGAAACTACTGGCGGTCGACCGTTTTTATTTTCCCTGAGGTGTGACAAGAGGCTCAGCTAAGATGCACACTAACGCCTCTTAATTTGCAGCCTATATTGGGGTCATCAGAAGCGGAATGCCACCGTTAATAAGGCAGAAAGTATTCAAGCAGTTTTTTGCATTTGAGCCTATTTCTACTTTGATGTCTACAAGTGTTAGCCCTTGGCTCAGAGCATGTGACAAGTTCAATGAAAGGAATGTGACTTCTTCGTCGACAAATAAGGCGGGATTTAGCGGAATTTATCTTAACGTGACTGTGGACGCATCTAAGAGTTTTTAAAATCGAAGCGATGTGAGGAGTCAGCATACGAAAGTTTAGGTCTCAGGCATCAAGATATAAATAAAATACTCTATTTTTAACTAATCTATTATCAGAAAAGTAAATATTTACTCTGTAAAGCGAGCACCAATCACTTGGCACTGTTTTAACTTCGTAAACTGTAAACAAATGTAAATTTACAAACCCTTTAAACACTAAAAATCGTTTAAGCCATTTAACTTCTCAGCTGAAATGTTATTACATTCTTTACATTTACATTTCTTCAACTCAGTCGAAGTTGTTATACCTGTATCTGGTTTTCATAATATATAACAAAGTAAAATTCCTAATTTTCCTCACTGGTTTAAAGCGAAGAAAATTTTTTTACATAATTATGAGCAGGTCAATGAAATACTTGGAAATTGTTCAATTGCTGCTACCAAATTGCTAAGGCATCATCAATATTAGACAAAATTAATAAAACGGACAAAACCACAAAATTGTTAATTAAACTCTTATATCTGTGGTTTTTATAACGCTTCAGTAGTTGACACCTTTGCGATAGTAATGTCAGCATCAGATAATGTATGCGGCCCATAGAGAACTGTTCTTCTGCTCAAGTTCTTGCATAAATTAAATGCCAGTTTTAAAGATACTAGGCTGTTCTTGAATGCACGTAATAAACAGCTTCTATTTAGAGTCGTCTCGAAAATTTTAATTATTTTGTTCTGTAAACCAAAATGCGATCGTCTTAAATATGCCTTAACAAAAAAATAACGATTTACCCCATTAGATATCATAAATTACTCTTTAAATTCCGTTCAATCTAAGAAGTTGAGTCTTTGACAACTCTAATCCATTATCGGCAAAACCCCCTTTTCTATTTTTATTCTGTGAACACATTTTAAACTGTGGCATCTTTGGTCAAGTAGCCTCTCTGAATTTTGAAGCAACACTGCCGATGTGTCACGCATTGATGCGTTTGTATATACTGGATTACACCATTTATCAATCACCAAAGTAGCTTATAACACCAAAAAGGCTCTTTATAGGTGGATTGACGGCTTTATTTATTTATAGATGTATTTATAATATATAATTCAGCAGTTGGCAGCTTTGGCGGTCATAATGCGGAGGGGGTGTGAGGGTTGGGTTGGGATTGGGTAAAAACGAGGAAAGAGAGTTACTGGTGGAGGCTAGGTCATCACCTCCGTCATCAGCATCCTCCTCCCGCCTATGCCAGCATCAATCGAAGGTGTTGAAAAAACCCTCATTTTCCCGTTTAGAGTTGTTAAGAGATGCCCTGTAGTTGAAGTACTTATTGCCTTGAGTGTATAAAACACACGTTCATGAGGTTTTTTGGGGAGAGGGGGGAGGTGGGAAGGAGAACAGTGGCCGACAACGTTGATGATGATTGTCCTGTATAAAAATACCCACACCGTTTGACCGCCTCCAGCTTCGACTGATTGGAGGGACGCCTTGCCCCTTCTCTTGTTTTCACCAAATTACATCGAGAGGCAAGATTTGGGAGAGGTGGCTGGGGAAACATAAAATGATTCAAACATTTCTACTTAAATGTTTTCAGTAGCATTACACGAGACGATGATGCGGCGCGGCGTGAAGAATGGCTGAACAATGACACGAGAGTGAGTGAAACACAATTAGTAATAATACTGTGAAAGATTGCAGACAGAGGTGGAGGACCTATGTACACAGAACAAATACCCTGCATTGTGTGATACGCTGGCAAGAACAGTCGGATGAGTATCGGAGGGGGGTGGGGTTGGGGGATTATTGATTTGACTGGGAGAAGTGATGCACCGGAAACCCGATCTCGTTCCCTGCTGGCCGCTGTTGTTGTTGTTGTTGCTGCTGCTGCTGATTCGACTCGCCGTTCCTCATCACTGAGAGGTCCCTGGCGCCATCTGCACCGGTGTAAAATGAGTTGTTTGAGTAGCTCCTCTCCCCACTGCTGGCATCGTTTGCCGTGTAGGGCCGACTGTGGTGCTGGTGGAAACCCGAGGGTGATGCACTGCCATTCTCGTCTCTCTGATCGTCGGACTTGCTATGGTAACCCACAGAGGATGCGTCGTTCTCCTGTCGACCACTCGGTGAACCCGAGGTCTCCCCTGACGTCTGGAAATCGCGCTCCTCATTGGCGGATTGGCAGAGCCGATCGTCGCCCTGGTCTTCCACGATTTCCTCGTCTTCCTCCTCATCCTCTTCACCCTGCTCTATCCTCCTCTCAGAGTTTTGTGGAAATCCACTCAAGAGAGCCTCAATCCGAATGTCTCTCCCGACTGTTTTGCCATCTATGCCCTGATTGGCGGCGTTGTTACGTTGCCAGAACTTGGCCAACTTATCAACCACGTGTTCCATCGAGTTCTCCGGACCGACCAATGGTATCTGGGGCTGGTTTGGCTGCTGCGGCTGTGCCTGCTGCTGCTGTGGAGCCAGTGTTGGTTGGTACTGCGTTTCCATGGCAGAACGCCTCAGATACTCCATCTCGAAGGGCTGTTGCGGCTGTGGTTGGTGGTGGTGCTGGAGGTGATTGAAGTTTCCACCCGAACGGTCGTCTGGCTCGGGTTTGAGTCGCTTGGATGCGCTGTGAGGACTCCAGAGGTTCACTCCTCGATCGCGACCATCGTCCCCACCGCCTGAAGTCATCGTGACGCTTGAAGAACCATCCTCCTGTCCTTCCATCGGAGTCACGGGTCCTTGATCCCAAGTGACCTCCTTTCCACCGTCTCCGACAGACTTCAGCCCATCTAGGCTCTTGCCTGGCCCCACGGACTGCGGAGACTGTCCGAAGTTCTGCATCTGCTGCTGTTGAAGACCTGACTGCGGCTGCTGGGGTGGAGGCGTCTGGAATTGGGTTTGAGGAGGGGCCGGTGGCAGCTGCATGGCCTGAGCATTCCCAGCTTGAGGCATTCCGTGCTCCATTGCCATTTGCTGATGCGCCATCGGTGGTTGCGGCGGCGGAGCTAACTGCGGTTGCTGCGACTGCTGGAAGTCCATCATTTTGCGTCCCGTATCCAGGGGATTCGGTGGGAACCTCGGCATATGCCTGTCCGACGCACTACGGCCCAGAAACGCCGGCATCTGGTTCGAGTAGGGTGACGACGATCCGAACATCTGGTGCTGGTGGTAGGCATCACCGAAACCCGACGTATGCCCACCGTGGTGTGTACTGCTGCCGTATTGCTGGTGGTTCTTCTGAGCGGCGGCCAACTGACCCTGCAATCCGCTCGGTAGGTGATGCAGTAGATGATTAGTGTCGTTACCGGTCAACCCCGTGACACCTCCATGACCCATAGGTGACATGATTGATGCAGCGGCTGCCGCCGCAGCTCTCTGCAGGTTCTGCAGATCCTGCGGATGTCCGATTCGTTGTTGTAGCTCTTCATGAAGACTCTGTTCCGTCACTGGAGCCATGGTTCTCCCGCCCATCCCACTGTGATGGCCACTCATGAAGCCACTGAGGGCACCGAGCGCCCCGGCTGAGGTGTTCAAGGCCCCGAATCGACTGACGTTGGCATTCGTGACGGCCTCCTTGTGGCGTTCCATGTGCTTCGCCAAATACGTCTCAGAGTTGTAGCTCTTTGAGCAGGCAGGGCAGACAAGGACCTTCGCGTAGCGGTTGCCCGAGTGCTTGGCCTGAACGTGAACGTCCAGTTCTTCCTTCGTGTCGTACGACATGAAACAGTTCTCGCAGCGGTGCGGCTTCCCCTTCATGTGCTGACGTTGATGCGATTGGAGATTCGACATTTGGGTGAAGCTTTTGAAGCAGGTGGTGCACCTAAAATAGAAGTGTTACTTGTTTAACATAAGTAAAAAATAGTTTTTTCACTTATGATAAAATGCCTTTAAACGTAATCTTACCAACCACTTCTTAAAAGGCCTTCAACTCAATAACTATAAATCATTCCTAAGACCTGTCTATTTGAGACTAAAGCTAAGTAGTCAATTGACATTAACACAGAAATGCTTTGATTAATCGCTGTTTTAATTATATACGTGAATGGCTGATTATTTATGGACTATTCATTCACATCTTTCTCCCTGACTTAGAGACCTCAACAACTTTCACGATAATTTTCGAAATATAAATGAAATGGAAAAATGCTAGCCGCTAAGGGCATTTACTGAATCGATTAAATAATGTTGGAAAAAAAGATCAGGAATAGAAAAAGCGCTGAGGAAAGGTGATTTCACAGTCGCGCATGACTTGTTAGCTTCAACCGAGCCTAGATTCAAGCCACCATGGGCGGTTTGAACTGCGATAATACCTAGTCCGTTAAAGCGAGGTTGGCAGGCGCGTTTAAAAGTGCAGTCTGCCCGCAAAGCTACCGCTTTCGATTTAAACAAATGGCTGTAGCGAGGAGGTGGAGGTGGGGAGGGCATGAGTCAACGTTGGTCAGAAATTTCCCCATTTAGAAAAAAAGATACCCGAAAATGTGTTGTCAAAAGTCATTAATCAGAGAGCAAGTTAACTGCAAGAAATTGACAATTAAGGCTTGAAAAAAAAACGCGTTGGTAGAACCTCCGATGCAAAAGAGTTGGTGGCTGGGCAACGTGGCTGGCCTTATCTCCGTCTATCTCGCCCCGCGTATTGTTTGCGTGTGAGCAAAAAAATGGAGAGAGATTTTTTACTCCTACGGAGGAAAGATAATTTTGTCAGTAGACCCGGACCCAAAATTATTGGTGTTTATCCTCACTTTTTTCGCTGATAGAGAGAAAGCAAGTCCTTCAATCCTCACCCGAATTCGCCCCACCATAGAGTAGATAATTTGCTCCACGGATCGATGGTTTAAAGTGCGATAAAGGAAGCCCCACGTGATTGGACTGAATGGATATGATCTGGGATCAAGGTTCGAGGCTGGCTTGATCCGGATTCAAGACCCGCGTTCTTCTAATGCTCTCACCGATCAAGGAAGCAAAGTTCTCTCTCGCTTAAAAAGGCCCTATCAAAATATCACGTTTTCGGTGGAGTCACTTCGCACGTGCCTTGGGTGGGATTTAACCCCAAAAATTGAGGGGTTATTTAATTATTGGAGCATCGAGGCTGCTGCCAGTTACTATTAGCATTACTTCACGCATACTTTTGAGAGAGAAAAAACAACGTGCGTAGCAAACTTGGCAGACACCTACTTCCAATGCAATGTCAACGTCTTAATTAATAAGGATATTATTCGCATTGACAGCGCTAACACAAACCCCCAAACATCGGTTTCAATTTTCCCTGATGGAAAATGGGAAGATGGTGATAAACATTCAGAGTTATTGAAGGAATGCGAGGAATAGCTGAGATTTTCTTCAAAAACAAGCATCCATGATTCCCTTGACTTGTGTGGATGCCAATAAGCCTTCGGGGTAAATAACACGAATTCTGCTATTTAAAACTCCACTGAAACGAGGTTAGGCACAAAATAATCTTGCGATCGAGAACGGTAGTAAAATTCCCATGTTTATGGGACTTTATTTAAGCCTATTATATTTTGCATTAACAAAAAATTTCCTCTTATATTTCCCGATTTTTGGAAAACCGAGAGTACCTCTACTCCATTGTCACATAAGCTGTTGTGATAAGGGGTTTATTTTCGGACCAGAGGAGTTATAATCGGGCTAAAAATGCAGACTGTTTAGACGTGGCTGTGTGTGAAGGTAAGTAGGTGAATTCCCCAGCCTCTGTTTGTATATACACATATACATACACACACACACACGTACAAATGCACTCGCCAAGCACGCGCCTAAAACAGTGAAATTGTCAAGCCATCATAACGCCGACCTGAGCGGTGTGGTGGTAGAGGAGGAGCAGGATGAACGCAATCTTTGAAAAGGGCAATCTTTATTTCCCAGCGGTAGTCTACTCCTCCTGTTCCCTCTAAAATTGGCCTACTGTGGTGCATCCCTCCAAATAGACCTCAAAACACGTGGAAGAGTTGACCTTGAAGCCAACCAATGGGACAGAGGGCGGGAGCATCAAACGACGTTGTGCGGTTGCTGAGGCACACCTTGAAAGGGAATAATACTGCGCTGCCGCTGGCCTTTTTGTGTGTGTGTGTGGGTGTGATAGGAGGATGAAAAGAGGCCTGCATCGTCTCCGTGTCCTTCGCCGCCCCATCCTCGCTTCCGGTTGTTGGACAATCGGGCTCAAAGACCGTTGGATGCTGCTGGTGACAAAAGGGGGCTGGGCGGGAGCGCAGCACCCTTATACACGGAGTGAGTTGACACATTGTGAAAATTCTAAACTCATAGCGGGACAGGCGCGCGGATGCACATTTGAAGAGAATCACCCATTAACGAGGCGAAATTTGGCGATTTTGGGTACCAGGTTAATGTGCGCTCCCACGTGGATTATGGGATTCTCGGGTAGCGCGGAAACTTACAGAATAAATGCGCAAATAAAGAATCTCAGAAAATGATGGAAACTCTGCCATTTAAAACTCAAACACGATGCGATATGCATGCGCAGGACGTTCCATGGTCATGCTGATAGTGAGGCATATGATAGTGTTCGGAAATACATTTTAAAAAATTGGCGGAAGTTTTTAATAGCACTAAAATGCATCATATCTGAACACATCATCGGGTGTTTACCCATGATGTCTGGAAGCCTCAGGTTTCCTCAGACTTCCCAAAATGAAAAGCCATGGAGTCCAAGATCAAATAAGAGGTGAAATTCTAATCCGAATCTGGATTTAAAGGGAGCAAGGAATGGTAGCAAGTATTTAGTGATTCATTTAAACAAGCTAGAGGATCTCAAACACTTCATTGAAGTGCATTTATTGGTGGATTTTAGAGATTCAAGTAAGGAGTCGATTTTCGTCTCTGCAATCGTCTCCAAGAGAATCTGTATGAATCGATACCTCGGAGAACTGAGGCTGTGATTGAAATAGATTTTGTTGGTTTTTCAAGGTGTTTTCACTGTTTTGTCCAAGTCCTTTGAGTTTCCTAGAACTTTTTGATGGAACATGGAGCATTTGTCAGGACACATCCCTATCCGGGATTCACATAATATTATCTGGCCATTTTCTCACATTTGGTTTGATCGGATCAACTGGTGTTATTTGATCCGACAAGCAATAAGCAAATACACACACGTACACTTATCTCCAACCAACCCAAAGTGTACTTTGCCTTGAAGTACAACCAAACGAAGTGGGCATTTTTCTCAATACACATGCACACACACACACACACACATTTCAAGCTGCCAAAATTGGGGGTGTTGGTTGGTTGGTTGGTTGGTTGGTTGTTTGGCTCCCGCAGGAATACACCTGTCTCTCACTCATTTCCAACCGTTTGTGAAGACACTGCCAGGGTGAAAACACATTTGTTGCAGTGTACTTTACCAGCCTTCCATCTCTCTCTCTCTCTCTCTCTCACGTGTACTTCATGAATATCAAGCCTTTTTTCACGCAAATTCTTTTGTTTGGACCAACCCAACGATCACTAAATTTTCGATTCATATTTCCGTGACCGAAATTCATTCTCATACCTCCTTTAACTCCCACGCTGTCTAGAATCCCTCAAGGACTAACCATACCATCTAACCTCTACTAAACGTTTCTTTCGAAACATTAGCAATAATTTTATTGAACAATTGACTTCAAATATTTGTAAATATCACATTTACATTGCTACTTTCAAGCTTATTGCTTTGTGCACCGGAAGATAGGGTCGCTTAGTTAGTCACCAAAAAATGAGCGTATCTACAAAGGGAATTAGTAATTCTTACTAGCGGAATCTCGTTGAAGGCAAGAAGTGACCTCTACTCTTTTTCTCTATATCGCCTGGTTGGATGAATTGCGCCTGAGTCACAGTTGTAGTGTTCCTCAGATCTAGCTTGGCAAACATGCTCCTCTCCAAGGAAGAAGCGATCATTACGGCGCGTGCGCCCCCTGCTTTTCGCCTCAGATAACACAGAGGCGGGTAGGCCAAGCATGTTCAAGTGAGCCGAGCGGGAGCAGTTTGGTTGTGATCACAATATGAACAGCAGGAGGAGGAGGAGGAGGAGGGACGGCGGAGAGCAAGCTGCCAGCCTACTAGCCCCGCGGAGCTAAGTAGTTGCAGTTTTCTGACAAGAGGAGCGCGTGGAGGCTGATTGTTCCCTTCGCTGTCAGCAATCCCCTCCCCGCCGTGCCTTCACACTCTCTCATTTTTAAATGCACTGCCAAGGTCGCACTGCCGCTTCGTCTGCCGACAAAACGAGTAAAGAGGAGGAGGAGGAGGAGGAGGTGGGGGGGGGGTGAAATGGGAGCTATATTGCACCGCGCACATGACTCTCAAACAATCATCCAGAGAAAAGGAACATTTATTTTCGTCCTATCTCCCTCTCCTATCCCAAATTTTTTAGTTGCCAAGACGCAGGAGAAGCTGATCTATTTTACAGTGTAAAAACAGTGAGAAAAGCGGACGGTTTAAAAATGCGAATCCTGTGAATTAGTGGGTGAAAGGGGATTCTGTAGGGTCTTTAGAAGATATGTTAATCTGCTTTTTTATGATTGTGTTACGGGTGTTCATACTAACTGTTCATCATTAAACAGTTATATGGTTAACGAATACGAAAAATGGATGACTGATACACAGACCTGAATCATCATCAAATTCATTTCTTTTCAAAGATATCCCCCTGAACACTGTGAAGAGAGTTCTTTGGCATGAAAGAGTCGAAGTGGGGACTATAATACGGCAATGGTGGCTAGGAGAGAGCTAAGCGATAGCAGACACAATGACCGTATTCACACAGCAGATTTAAGCAGAGTGAGGGAGGATGTTAGGTCGACATCGGGTGCCACCACAAGAGTTTCTCATTTACTGTCGGCCAACCAGTAAACAAAGCCTCCTCACACGTGCTGTAAAGCCGCCACCACCACCACCTCCCCCAACGAAAACTCACTTGTAGGGTTTTTCTCCAGTATGGATGCGCTCATGCTGCTGGACGTGGCTGAGTTGGGTGAATTTGCGGTCGCAGTAGCGGCAGACGTAGGGCTTGATGCCACTGTGGATGCGTCGGTGCTGAGAGAGGTAGGCGCAGGTCGAAAACTGCCTTCCGCATTGATCACAGCGGTACGGTCGCGGGTCCTGCTTGTGAGTCGTCGAGTTGTGGTTCGACAGGTCCTGACGCGAGAAACACACCTGGAATAGGGGATAATAAGATCGTGGAAGGTTAGCTTAACCTTGCAGAAACAGAAGATCTATCAAAAAAGGAGTTATTCACTAAAGACACCGCCTCTACTCATAGAGAGGGCTCACCAGTCAATATTAAGGGGGTCATGGACGTAATGTATTTGTATCTTCCGGGTCCTTTTCAAGGATTCGATGATTTCAATCTGTGGAGCATGGAGGTTTTGCGCCTTCATGTTTGGTTAAGACACTACTAAGAATTAGCGGTTTTCATTTTAAATAATTTGAATTTTTATGTTCACGAAAATGAAAGCAATATTTTCGATATTTGTCCAAACGGAACACTTTAATGGTTTTTTTCACATGAATTCAAATGCGAGAAATTGGTTGTTTGAATAATTATAAAATAAATGCCATGAAGATGTTCGGTAAAGGACCTACTTAGGATTAGCAGCGTTCCTTCTCAACAGATTGGGATGTTTTGAGAACATTTAGCATTTAATCATATATCCCCAAAAAATCAATGTTTTTTCATTTAAAAACCTATTTATTTCTATTTAAATGCGGGAAAAGGAGAGCCTAGATAGTCATAAAATAAATGCCTTCCTTAGACACTTGTTGATTCTTCAAGAATTTGAGAAATTTCGATTCAACATACTGTCGATTAGGGCACAGCGCAGTGCGTTAATCGCCATCGTAAAACGAACGACAACGCAGGAGAAGAGATGATTTATGTTTATACCATACGACGGCCGTGGGGTATCTGGCTAAATATTTATGTGATCTCAATCAAAAAAGACCAGGTGCCCCTAGCTAGATTTTGTCAAAATCCACTGAATCGCAATCTTCATCATCATCATCATCATCATCTTTTTTCCGAGGACCACAATAAACACCCACGGACGTACACAATCGGACAGCTGTGTTCGTGTGTGTGCTGGCCAGCGCTCGCTTAGATTGACAGAACAGAGATTCGGCTCGACCTTGGGGTCTCACATTGATTGGCGCAGCGAGGTAACAAAAGTGCGCCTTTCGATAGCTCGCCAACTTTCGCCTGCTGTTGTCTTCGTTGATGCTCTGTCTTTTTCTCCAACCAACTTTCGGAGCGAGTCATAGCACCGCTGATGGGTAATGGATAAATGACACTATGGCACGTCGAGACCTGTTTGTCATTGTCTTGTGGCTGGGTTGGGGTGAGGGTAGTGAAACGTGTGAGTGTCTTTGTCCCAGTCACATGGTCTGAAATATGCATCTCTCTCGCATGATTTAGGTACACATGCTGCACGTGGGCGTAGATGATGATGATGATGAAAGTGCGTTCAGCAGTGAAGCAGCAGCAGCAGCAGCTGCAAGCTTCAATCTCACTCAACCTGTCCAACATATCCTCCTCGGTTTGATGCTGTGGTTCCACGCAGCTATATATATATACACACACACACGCAAGCCAGGCTGCTGTCAGTATGTCATAAGGTTGAACAAAGGGGGAAGGATTTTGAATTGATTGAAGGCCCTTAATCGTACAAAACCACCACCTCCTCTCTGCAGAATAATAGTATGATTTCTTAGGCTATCCCATTGGTCGTGCAAGATGCAACTGAGGCCTTGAAAAAAAAAACCCGGAGCTGAATAATCGATGGGAAAATTAGTGCTTTTATCGAGAGAAAGAGAGAAAAGAAGTTGAGGATGGGGACGTGATAGACGCAGTTACATATATGAGGGATATTTCACATGCCACGTGCACTAGGCAGAGAGAGATGGAGAGCTCAAGAAGCATTGACGCAGTGGAATTCACATGATAGTCCGTGGTCTCCCCTGACTGGTCCAGGCTTTCACGTGACAGCTTTTGTGCTGTCAACGCACCACGAGGAATCGGTAAATCAACCCACTAATTTCTCAGCATGGTGCTAGTGCCTTGCAGGAGCCCATCTTCTTGACAAGGTAATTCAGGGGGCAAACAAGAGTACTATTTTAATGAGTTGTCAGGTTTAAAGTGCTCTTCCCTGCTAGGGTGGCCTTTTTAGAGCAATGGACTTTAGGAAGATTGAGAAAGCTGTAGACTTGGTGTACTTTAGGAAAGGGAAATCATGAAAAAAGGAGGAACAAACAAATTGGGTTTGGATAAGTAGGGGAAAACAACCCTATCTTAAAGAAAATCAATTCCCCGCTGGATGGTGTGGTGTTTGGGGAGGGGGGAGGGCTGGGTTTTGTCTGAAAGGCTGAAATTGACGAGAAATGACCTTTATGGGGGCGGTAGCGGCAAAAATGGGAAAACAATCCCAACCCCGGGGGAACCCATAGCTTCCTTCCACCCCTCTCAGCCCAAAACACCTCCAAAGCCCCCTCCTGGTCTTTTTCAACATCCCCCGCGCCCCAACACTTACACCGTGGTAGCCGACGCCGACTGTGCCGACTCGAGATTCGATGGCCTGGGAACGCACCCGTCTTACCCAGCCTCCCAGGCACATTTCTTGTATGGGGGAACAAAAATAAGCAATGGAGGAAAAACACAATTCCAGTGATTGCCTCATCAACAAGTTTGGGCTTTTTGTAAAAAATTACTGACATCAGATCTCAAACCTGCCATTAAAAATTGTTTCAACTTTGTGACCCATCCACGTTAGCTGCTTGGGTGTAAATTTCCCCATTATTTCTGCGGTTTTTCCATGTGGAACACGTGACTTTAAATGGAGGAGTACAACCGGAAACGCGTGGTCAAAGGTCTGGGAATCTCATTCAAGCAGACAAAGTGATGTATGTTGTGGGTGGTAAAAGCAGAATCGTCACAGTTTTGCACTTGACAATGCGTAGAGCGAGAGAGAAGACAGATAAATAGATTCACTGTCTAGACCGGTATCTAGGATAGATAGATAGATATTCGGCCGAACCGGAAAAGGCAGTCACGGGTGGTTAATAACCACATTAGTCGTCTCCTCATTCATTACTTCGCCTTGTAGCAGCGAGAGAGAGAGAGGGAGAGAGAATATGGCTTTAAGGAGAAGGAGCAGAAAACTAATGGCCATGGGGAGTTCTTGTGACCTTGAAGATGACTCACCACCCAAACGCCATATGTACATGCCAAATGCTGTCTCAAATGCCAGTGCCCTCTCTACAGACGCTCCCTGATAATCGATACTTGATTTAGACGACAAGATTTAAGTTTTCTCTTCTAGAAGTGGAGAAGAATGCTGAACGAAGGACAGACAGGAGTGATAATAGAGGGGGCTTTTATGAGCCATCTTTAAGAACCAGGACAATATTATATGTCGGTAGCTAGATTTCGGAGTAGAAGGCAAGATTGCCCAGGAAAACGAATAATATTAGCAAGAGAGCATACCGTGGATACGTAATCAATGCGTTTGTTTTTTTTCGCCCAAAAAGGGGACTAAGTAAGCTACTCTGTGGCGGACGCGGCAGCGGCGGCATGAGGCAGCAACCACCATTCCTCCTGTACTGGGGACAAAAGAGAAATGAGCCAGAAGGAACAACCCATTTAGGGAGTTTGCGGCTTGCCTGCCTGCCTGCCCGCCTGGCTAGCTAGCTAGCGGGACTGCTTCTCCTTTTGTACTCCTCCTCCCACCAGAAACACCGTCACAAACTCGCCCACCTGTTGTTGTCCATGTCACGACGACCAGCTTGCCTCCGGTCGAGGACATATTCGTCCTTTTAGGGAGGGGAAAAACCAACAACAACAAAGCCACTCGACTTTCCAGCGCACGTGTTGACTTCACTCAAACACACACACACACACACACCAAATCGCGAGAGCTCGCAGAAGTCAAGGTCTCATCTATGTGCCTGTTTGAGATTGTGGGTCACTGCAACCTGGGTTTTGTTTCTGATCTGCATCTGCTTTCTTTTCGTCCTCACTGTTAGTGTTTTGCTTGCCTGCTTTCGTGCTCGTCTCGTTTGATCAAAACACACACACGACAGTGTGTAAGTGGGTGGGTTCGTAAGCGCCTAGCGTACAGGTAGACGCGCTAAGTGGATGATTAATTACCATTCCCATACCAGGGCCCATTAATCAATTCGCGTAGACGCACGGTGAGTGCGCATGTGTGTGTGTGTGAACTGGCCCCATAGCCGTAGTTTCTTAATTCACCACCGTCGTCGGAGGCTCAAATTTGGCCCTCTCCCCTTCACAAGCTCTCTCCCAACCAACCTGTCGCCAATTGATTGTGTCCTAATTAGATTAATTTTTAGCAGTCTACTGATAGGTGTGTTGTTTCCTCGTCTTAAGACATTGTTATAAATAACTAGCTGACTCTTGCCGGTTTCAACTATTCAAATTGTACTTATCACTGAGAAACTAATGAAATTTACTTATACTTACAGGGACAACATATTCTATCCCTTAAAACCAAAACCAATACCAGACTGTACAGCGTTTACCAGTTTGACTGTTTTCAAGAAAAATATTAGCTTTTTCTATAATATTATAATCGATAAAAGTTATTCAGCAAGTCCAGATGGAATAGAGCTGGTTCATTTGGCAAAAATCGATAAAAGTCCCAACAGAATGGGAAATAGAGAACGGTAGGATTTGCTACTTAAATTGACTAGTAGTATGAGTCCAGTGGACGTGAGTAGTTAAAACTCATAGGGTTGAAGCATCGGCAGCTTATAGGAGGACGAACCGAAAAGCGGGAATTATACTACTGAGGACGTATGCTAGTAGGCTTCCAGGAAGTCCTGCAGCCTAAAAAGTTGAGTGAAGGAGAAAAAAAATGCTATGCAGAACATCGTAAACACGACGGAATTCCGAGGAGGAAAAAGCACGAAAGAAAGGCCAAATCGGGCTGCTTTTTCCTCGCATTTCGTCATCGGCAGGTTCTGGGGTAACGCGAAAATTTCTCCCCGCAGCATTCAGGGCAATTTAGGTGTGTGTGTGTGTGTGTGTGGATGCCAATCGCAGCGAGTAATTTGGTAGGACTTTAGACAAAAGTAGTAGCAGACAAACGTTAAGCCGAGCCCTTGGTAGTGTCGATTTGTTGCGAAACTAGCCATCTATACGCCTGACCTTTACGTGGTTATGAATTTAAATACCAAAGACGACGACATTCACACATAAATATCCCTGAAGCCTCTCGTGTTTACTGAATTTTTGCTATCTTACGGGTGAGGGAGCATTATTCACGACTGTAGAATAACAATATAGCATCCTCTACTGATAATCTTGGTAATTTTTGATAAATCCATCTGTGAGTCTCTCTTAGGCTATTGACAACAATTGGGTTGAAGTACAAAGCATTAACAATTAATATGGCAATATCTGATATTTCCAAGCTTGTCAATTGGATGCATTCCTGCACTATAAGTAGACAGACAGTAAGTGACAAGTTGAGAGACATTCTGTAGCTGCTTAAATCGCACAGGCTCCGGCGTAAGTGGCATTGAAAAAAGACTGTTTTGTCCACTAAATGCACGGGAGAATCTAGTCCATATGATGATCTCTTCACACCAGATGGTCAGAAAGAGATACAGATAACGAGTATTTGCCCAAAAGCAGCAACAGCAGCAGCAGCAGAAACGGCCTTTGTTCCCCAAAAAGGATCCGTTTCCTTTCAAGGGCACGAAAGAAGCATATGGGGCTGCTAACAAACTAGTGGGAGCCATCAAAGAAGTTAGAATACACACACACGCCGATATCGATACAAGGTCAGACGAATTAAGAGGCACGGAAAACCGCACGTCTGCTTGCAAAGTCGTCTACGTCGACGCAGATTACGCCGGTAAACAAATAGGCCTCCCTCCCCCCTTCCCTGTCTAGAGGCACGGCGCACGACTAATAACAAACAACACACACAAAACAGAACGCGAATGCGGGGTTGGGAACGAAGAATACAGCATGGAGGAGGAGGGGATGAGGAGGAGGAGGACAAGAAAGAGGAGTCAAAGGGGCAGAGCCACTTAATCACTGTCAGCGATGTCAAATTTGCCGCTACCACCTCCACTCTTGCCTCTTCGTTGCCGCTGGGATGAATACACACACGGGCCTTTGGAGGAAGGAATCACTGCGTTACAGACGAAAAAAAATCAGAGGTGGAGCCGCTAAGAAGCTCCTGAAGGAGACTTGGTCTCTTGAAATTCGCTTGTTTTTTTTTCTTCAGTTGAGCTTGAAACAAATACTCGAAAGAGGGCCCCACCTAAACAAACACTATTTCACAATAAATCATATTGCAACTGATCGATTGCGAGATGAGCAATTGCACCACTAGGTGTGACTTTACCGGAGGATTGTTTAAAACAAGGTACATTTGACTTAAACAGCGGGTAATCTCAAGTAGGAGAGGTAGAAGAATGGCAGACAGACACAAAATGACGTGCCTTTTGCCTGTTCTCTAGTGGAATAAACTAGCTCATATCAGTACTCTTGCTTAGGGAATTCTACTTAATTTACATTTCATTTAATAATTTAGTCCCTAAAGGTTTTCAAGCTCCCTATGCTTCCTTTAAATGTTTGGACTCCTATTTGTTGGAATCCTAAACACAAGTTATGATTTGCATCGTGATTATTCGCGGCTGACCGCCCTGGAGTACCCTGACAGAGTTTAGGGTT
Organism: Anomotaenia brevis; assembly: GCA_030710315.1. Taxonomy (NCBI): domain Eukaryota; kingdom Metazoa; phylum Platyhelminthes; class Cestoda; order Cyclophyllidea; family Dilepididae; genus Anomotaenia; species Anomotaenia brevis. The sequence goes on along the minus strand of JAUOZQ010000139.1, from coordinate 179,238 downwards.
TGTTGCTGCGTGAATTGGATATTTCAACCTCTGCAATAAGGCGTGCTCTGAATGTAGACTCCCTTTCTACCAAAGTAAGCATTGAAGATGTCAGAATCTCTGCTGGGACTATATTATTCCCCAGATCTTAAGCACTAATTGGCTTGCTTTCAGTGCTTCAAAGGCCTAGTTTATAGACGACGGTGTCAGTAAGTCCTCCAAAAGACCATTGTCTAGTTAGTGAACAACCAGGTTTCAGAGATTTGAGGTGATTTTAAGTAAACCTCTGAATTTGGTCAAGTGAACAAATTGCCAACTGAATTCTCTTTAAATATTCCCTTTTCCAAGTATTCTTCTGAAAGGAACCCCAAAAAAAGCGTTTTTGTAACCCCCCGCCCTCCAATAAGAGGATACAAGCCCTCTAAATGAGCACCACCATAGATGCTTTGTTTACACCATTGACCTTGTCCAAAAATACGGACATTTGGAGGGGTAGAGCTGTGCCTTCTCCGACTAACAGCACCTTTTTTCTTCCCCGGTTTTTTTTTCACCTGCTCCTATGACTGTGTGCGTCACCTGCTAACTATAGCAATCGATAAGGGCCACCACTACCAGTGCTCCAGCCTGATATCCGCATCAATAATTGAGGCGGACGGACGGGTGGCGAGGGAGGGCTTCACTTTAGATTCCCAATCAAAATTCTGTCCCGCTGCGCTACCGGAAACTGGCCTAGTGAACGAATGGTTCCTGTGTATCGGCAGAGCGGTGCTTTGGAGTTGAAATTATTTCCATCTTTTTTTAAAATGCCCCAAAATTTGCAAAAGCAGGCAAATACGACCTGAATAAAATCAGTGGCAGGCGGTGTGTGATGAGCAGCCGACTCATCCACACCACTGACCTGGGATACCATAAATCAAATGATAAGGAAGACGGCCACGACTAGGAGCCCAGACACGGAGACTAAGTAAAAAGGGTGTTTTTCATGCCGAAAAAATGCAAATCATGTCGGAATGCAAACACCCAGAGAGGTGGGAGTCAAGGAGGAGGAGGAGTTGAAGAGTCTATTGAGAAATTCCGCCGAGTTGCATTAATTTCATGTGCGTTGACAGCGCCCCAATAAATCGTCATTTGGTGGCAAGAAGATTTACCAAGTCTCGCACGACTCAAGTGAACGAATCGGCTCGCTCTACATTGGCTGTCGGAGGGATGCGAGAAAGACAGGGCGCCTTTTTTCAACCCATCTACCCTTAAACACACACGCTCGGGCGGGAAAAAAGGCGGGTGTTTTTAACAGAGCAGCTTTTTATCCGCTCCTGATCGATTAGGCCAATCCCGCCATCAACCTCGGATGAAATAACAAGCTCCCATTAGGGAAAAACCGACGATGCTGCTCATTAGGGCAGAAAGACAGCCCTCATACTTTTTATAGAGTAAGATTCGGGTTGTTTACCGAGTCAGTCTTTCTTATACTTGGTGCTTTATCAGTTGGTTCTCGGTTGATTCGCTGGGATGGAACGACAAAGAGAAGCAATAAGATTGGGATGGGGTGGGAGTAGATAGGGCCTGAATACTATTCCCAGAGCAAGAGCGGAAATCAGGGTTAAGAAGTGGAGGGGTGGTGAGGGAAGCCCAACGCTAATACGGAGAAGGAAAAGGAGGAAAAATTGTTAAGGCACCCACGCACACTCACGCGGGTACCAAGGAATGCCAAGGAAGTGGATCAACACAAGGAACGAGGGGGGGAGGGAGAAGGAAGGAAGGAAGGAAGCAGGGAGGGAGAAGGAAAAAACTCCGTTCGGCTGCTACCGCCGCTGCCGCCACCGACACGACGGCGACCATTGATTTGTCTGCTGCCCTCCCCATTTCCCTACTGTGTGTGTTTGTGTGTAGATCTCTTCCATATCCCAGCCCTCCTCCCTTTTTTCCGTACCCCATTGGGAAAAAAGTGGACTCCAGACAAATCCTCTAGGCCTCTTTGAGACAATCCTCGCTCTGTCTCTGACGAATTACAGCATTCTTGGGGGGATTTTTTATGAAACTAATCTACTATTGCCTCAGTGGACAATTGGCCGATCATTTGGCCATTCAGTAAGTGGAAAAATCGTTTTTCGTTTTCGAAGACAGACAGACAGACTTTAAGATTCGGGTTAAGGTCTAATGAGGAAAGACTTGAGGAGGGGCCCTAGACTTTGGTCTAATCGAATAATAGGCGTTTGACATCCACTAAAAGGCGTCCTTGACTCACAAAGCTAATTCTGTGATGCGTCACATCAGTCCCGGTGAGTGCGCGCGAGTGTCAAAACCAGGAGGGTTTTTTTGGTGACTGGCAAACACAGAGTCCACCACCACCACCACCGCCACCAGCTCGTACGCTACTGCAATCTCCCACTAGGCCCTTGTAAGGACAATTTTCTCTTCCTCTCCCTATGAGAGAAACGAGAGATGCCGAAGGAAGCGGGCTGAGGTGCGGGGTAGGACGTGGAGGTCTCTATCTTTGAGATGAGGAGGACACGAAGGGGTGTCGTTTTCTACTACTCCGATTGCCTGCTTTATGGGAATGGTGGATGTAGCAATGAAGATGAAATCAATTGAACACTCATATCGATTTCTTTCGTAAAAATTACGATTAAAAAGCCGATCATAAAAAAGGAATGAACAAGCAATCATATTTTTTAAGAAAGTCACTCCTAAATAATCATGTCAATATTCCCTAATTATATATAGAAATAGAAAATCCTTTTAAAGTAAAAATTCTGATTCTTTACTTGAATAATTCGCACAGGATGAGAGTATTATTCTTAAAAAAAGGAAACGGATTTATCGGAACCGAGGTAGTAGAGGTACACAGTTTGCGGGGAAAATAAGAGTAGTTAACTTTATTTTCTAGAAAACTTTAATCGAAACTTGAGCTGAATCATACTAATAGGCAAAAAATCCTGTTTATCAGGAGTAACGCATAATTTGAGCATTATTTTCACAGCAATTAAAGTCTTTATTTGACATTTTAGGGCCCCTTAAGAGCTTATTTCCAGAGTGGGTTGTTACATCCATTAAAAAGTCAAAGTGAACACGGATAAATGGGTGATGGTAAAGTTACCTGTGTAGCGTTAGAGTTGGAGTCGCCTAACTCAATAAAAGGCACGACAGCTTTATAAATTCACCAAAGACAAAACAAATCGACTCTGTCTGGCATTTACACTGATGTCTGGGATACGGTTCCAAACGCAACTCTTCGACAGACAACACGTGAGTTGCTAGAGAGCAGGTTTCATCTCATTTGAGGAAGTAATAAACTTCAAACTCGGTGGCTTTAAGACATATTTCTAACGAATTCAGGCAAATTTACAGCTAATGCATATTAAGATTGAATTTTGGAAATGAAATATTATTACTTATTTACTTTTCTAACTTAAAAAGGCTTTAGAGTTTCGGGAATTCCTTGTTAATGTCATATTTATACCATGGAAACAACCTGATATTTAAAAAAAATAAGAATCGCTGTGCAGCAGTGCACTTTTCGATCATATCGGGTCGCAAAAATTGTATTTTATGGGAAAAAGTGGTGATCCCATCTTCGAAATCATTAATTTTGTGTACTATCACGCAATCATTGTTGTATAATAAAGGCATTGTTCATTTTAATCCAAGGAATAAAATCACACTTTAATAGGATATCTAAAAAGTGCGGAAATACCTCAGGTTTCCTTTCTAAAGTATTGAACTTCTCACTTTCCATCATATGATTCTCGTTTTCAGAAGTCCCTAAATCTTAGGAATTTCAAAAAAAGGTAGTTTTACATATTTTGTGCTATTTTTTATCCTTGATTCTGCACAAGAAAATAATGCTAAAACATTTTAAAAGGAAGGGCCATTTCAGAAGTAGCCGACTGAATTAAAGACATAAATTAATATTTAATAATTCCAAATTTGTTCAGGTCATCAATGACCTGGGGTACAGCGATAGTTACATCCTTAATTTGCGTCCTCAGCTCACACCATGTGCGTGACTAACAGTGGCCCAAAGTTCACTCCTCATCTCAATGGAACTTGATCATACTTACTGCCCAGAGCGCGCTTGTAGTCATCATTCCAAATTTGGCACAAATCGAGTCAAATTTCACCCTTTGAATGTGCGTGTGTGCCTGCACCTTGATACCCTCGCTAGCTGCCGCTTTGCAGGCGAGTTTTTAACTCCTCGACTGTGGTAGTTGTCAAGAGGCAGAGAGGGAGAGGCAGGAGATACCTTCTCGCGGACAGTTGGTTTGAGGTCTCACTTAGTGTGGGAAGGGCGAAGTGTTTTTTAACCCTCTCAAGCGCGCTTGAAAAAAAACCTGCCTGGCCGACCATTATTGACAGACATCAGCTGTCTTGTCAGCCCCAAGTCTGCACCCTACTCTTCTAGCTGATGACGCATTATCAAAAACTGGCTTCATGGCATGTCCTCCCAGCCCATCGATCTAACTCACACAAAGGGTCACTAAAAGCCGTGGTTATCTAGCATCCACAAATTCGGGGGATAGATGTACGCTTTGATTGACAGTGTCTCGACAGTACAAAAATTCGATCTAAGCAGCAGGATAAGGCGTCAGCACTAAAGTCATCACGTTTAGGTGTGCTTGTGACGCAGAAGCAAAAATTTATAGCTGACACCTCCAGAAAACCTCAAGTCAGTTAGGGAATGGTTGAAAAAAAATTCGAAAAAAAAGAGAACTCACGTGCTGACAGATCTTGCATTTGTAGCCCTTGGCAGCGTGTCCGTAAATCCCCGAAAGGCCGTCCATCATGCCGAAGCTACTGGACATTGTCGAGGGTCCGTCAAACGGCCCGATTCCACCGCCACGCAGTCCCACGCTGCTCGAAGGGTCCAGCTTGGTGTCTCCCATTCCCATAGCCGACGAGGAGGAGAGGAAATCAGGCAGGAATCCACCGGCGGCGTGAAGACCGCTCAAAGGATGCGCGCCGGCGGTGCGTGGATCCATTCCGATTTCACTAGCAGCTTGAGCTGCCATTGCCGCAGCCATGGCAGCAGCCTCCGACGAGTTGCGTCCATGAATTCCACCTCCAGAGGTATCCGGGCCCTTCATTGACATTGAAGGGGGTTGGAAGAGGTAATTGGAGGAATTCATGGAGGTGAAAACATCGCCTCCTCGACTCTGATGCATCTGATCCATGCCGGAAGCCACTCCGTGCATAGAGGCATTCTGCGACACCTGTGAAACTGGAGGCGGTGGTGGCATCTGCCGATCGCCTTTTGCTGCAGCCTGTAGAGCTAGAGCCATAGCTCGGGCAGATTCCAGGTCATTTGGGGGACGCTTGAGCCCATAGGGGACTGAGGGTTGAACTGAGCTTCCTGAGGGTGAAGCACTGGAGGAAATTCTCCCATCCAGCGGGGAGGCAGAGGAGCCAACCCCGGGGACATGTTGGAGGCTCCCAGAGGAGGAGTAATGTCTCTGGAACTGCTGCTGCTGCTGCTGTTGGCTCTGTTGCTGCTGGTGTTGCTGCTGCTGTTGGGAGTTGGGGGAGAGAGAGGGATTGTGATAGGCACTGCTGTTTAGGGGGGAGGAGCTAGCTGAGTTTATAGTTGCCTGTTGCTGCCGTCCGTTCATGAGGGCGCCACGTTGATCGAATTGAGGTAAAGGCGGCGGCGGCGGCGGCGGTGGTGGTGGTGCGGGAGCGGACATCCGAATGCCCGCCGACTGACCCTGATGCATCTCGGAGACCGCGACCGCTGCTGCTGCCGCTGCAGCAGCCGCCTCTCTCTGTTGTCTTTGGTGCTGCTGCATCTGCTGAAGCGACGGCACCTGCGCGCCAGATCCATAGTTTAATCGGGAGTAAAATGACTCCAGTGAGGCGTCCTGATGTTGCTGAGCCTGCTGCTGAGCTTGCTGCTGCTGTTGGTGGAGCTGTAGACCCTGTTCAAACGACCCCCCTCCACTTCCGCCGAGAGAGGGGGAATTCAGTCCCAGTGGTGGAGTAGACTGGAGGTTGCTGGCTCCGCCGTTGGTGGCGTTGCTTCCACCACTGGTCCCGCTGCCACTGGCGGCGGCTGCAGCAGCGGCGGAGTTCATGTTCGAGTAGCCAGCAGTTGCCCAAGGCCAGAGAAAGAGCCCGGTGCGTGCTCTAGGATCCGTCCCGGTCACGTCCATCGTCTATGAGTCTCGAGGCTAGTCAGACGAGGAATTGATGTGGCTGATTGAGCTAGTATTGCTTCTGCTGTTGCTGCTACTGGTGGTGGTGGCGGCGGTGGTGGTATAAGAAGTGTGTTTGTTAAAGTAAGTAGGTAAGGAGAGAGGAGAGAGAGTGGAGAGCGAGCGACACACAAAAAGTCGTCGTTGTTGCCCCAGGGCCTGCGGAGTGTGCGTATGCGTTGCACTAGAGGATTCAAAAATAAAGTCTGTGTGCGTGCGTCTGTGTGCGGGCGCGCGTGCACTCGCACTTGGGTCGGAGCGCAAGCAAATGACTGGACAAGGCGGCGGCACGTACGCACCCTCGCGTCCTCCTATCTTCTTCTCGCGTTTTCTTCACTCCGTGCTCGCGTGCCACCCGCCAGTGTGAGTGCACGCACTCTGAGCGTGCTGTGTGCAGATTGGATGCAGCGACACTACAGTCCCTTCATAGGAGTCGATAGCGCATTTGCTGAGCTCCCACTCCCAGCTCAAGCACCCCGTTTGGTGCCCAAATCCCTCAAATATCTCAAATCAACCCCTTACCGGTTGGCCATGCAGCCGATATCGGTGATGGCGCTGCTAGCCAATGAAAACGCAGTGGTCTAGCGCAGGCACCAATCAAATGAGTGTAAAATATGAGCAACACGCTATTGTGCGTCCATGGCGGCCAGGGAGGAACGCGAGCGTGCGCTAATGTGCGTACGAGCAAGCCTTTGTTGCTATAGCTACATCAGCGTCAAGGTCAAATCATGTGTTGATTTATGCGTTCCGCACGTCTCTACCACCTCGTATACATGATGATCCCAGCGAATTCTGCTCAGAGGGGCCTCGTCTGGCATAGGCGTAAAGTAGTGTCCTTTTATGGGAGTACTTATACCACACACACACACGCACACATGCCTTGAGTGGTCTATGTAGACATGCACTTCTGTGTGTGTGTGTGTTTGTGTGCGCGCGCCGAATATCTTATTTGCACACAACATAAATCACGTCGGCTCTACTCCAGATTTCGGACAGTCGCAGTACTTTTGCGTCCTCACAGCTGATTGTGGACGCCGGGATCCATCCACCTTCTCCATGAGCTAGTTGACGTGTTTACCTACCCTTGACTTCGTTACTTCTTTCCAATTTAAAAGGCAGAAGTACAAACCGTCGATTCAAGTGTGCTTGTGGTTGATAGGATTAGGTATCCCTCCAGGCCTGACAGTCAAGTACTGATGCAACCAGTTGGGGGTTTTTTGCTGGTAAATTCCTATAAACAGTTGACCTCCTGTCAATTAACCGAGTGAGAGGAAGCAGCATAAACTAAACATGCACGCCTCAGACGAGTGCGACGTAGGCCTATGGCAATGACACTGATTAGAGAGTTGGTTACGGCTATTGCGGAACATAAACTATGGTAAGACTCTACTGACACTTACACCGAATCTTCGTGAGTAGGTATTCTCCGATTTTCTTGAACAGAGTCGGACCACTCGGCTTACGTAATTCGACTTCAATGTGTCAGAACGCAGTGAGATCAAGTGTATTTACACTTTAAATTGGTTTGTGAAACAGCGTACTTTGGTTCACGAGAAAGTGACTTGGTGTTAGTGGGAAATTGGATGAACCAATTGAGCCTAATTGTATTTCGACATCACACACACACACACACATTAGGCAGTAGGAATATGATGCTGCCGATGCTGCAACTTCCACTTGTCGGTATTAAATCGATTCTTTTAATAATTCCACACAGAAAACTGGCTGTTTAAACGTAATGCTATAAAAAATGTATTTCTATGAAGAATGTTTATGCCAACAAGATTTTTAAAGAGTACTCCTAGGAACGTGAAAAGGTAATCCTCATGGGATCGCAGGGGATATGAGTGTTATTCATCTGGTGCCATAGAGGATTATTCCCACCATAGATTTAACTGCACGCTTTTAATTAGATCTCTTTTCCAGTATCTCGTCTTTTGAGCCCGAGAAAGGTGAATATGACTTCAAACTTTGATGACATGTTAGGTAAGCATTGTCTAGGCTTACCACATGTCTACACGTCCAGCCTCCCATTTTGATAGACATCGATCACTTATTGATTAGTCTCTTCCTCCAACCAAGTGCCTTTTGCGAAACTGCGCTAACAATAACTGTATTAGCCCGTCAATTTGGAGCCATGAGAAAACTCCCAGCGAAATTGTCACGGGAGAAACTCTGTGACACCCAGAAGAAGGTTGCTGAGGAGGAGACTAAGCAGGCTCAGGCTCAGACGCCACTTACCACTACCGCTCAGAGCACGCAATCCAACCCCCGGGGCAGTCACAACGACAAGTTGACGACGACGACGACTAGCACTTGTTTTGTCTCCACTTGCCCCGTCAATTTTGCTGCTTTTTGCAGGCCTAAGGCGGAGGTGGGCTGGCCCGAATGTCTGGAGCGTGTGCCCATCACCTCCCATGCTCAAACACACACACACAAACTGGCTTACCTACGAGCATAAGAGCTGGCAGGAGTTCTTGGAGCTGTTTACTCCCTTAGAAGTGGCCCTTATTGACGTTCTCATAATAGGACTTTCTACCTAACGGGCAGGCTTATTGCAGCACTGGGAGGGAGAGGAGAAGGATGTGCATTAGGTTTCATATGGAATAAATAGCTTACTTTGCGATGGTATCCCCAATCGGGTGTGTACAACTTATTAGTCTTCATTTAGCTGCCCAAAACCTCTTCTAATTGTAATAAATTGGTAACCTCTGGAATCTTTACAATTGCCTTTTCCATTTTTGATCAGTTGGTATTTGTTTCATCATGTCACCCCATAAGTTCTGTCCGAAATTTAACTTCTCTAAATAAGATGAAATTTACTGCTTATTTAAAAATTTAAGCTCAAAATTATTTTCTGCTGAGGTACATTTTACAGAATCAAGTATTGTTGTTTTTACAAAACAATCAAATTAAAATCTGCTGGATTAAAACTCGGCTATCACGGAAGTACCCAAGAATCAGATGACCACAGTGCTTTATGAGTTCAAGGAAGGTAACAACTCAGCAACCGAAGAAGAGACTAGAAACACTCAAAGAATGAGAGAAGGTGGCTGTGAAAGATGACTTTGAAAGCCAAAAATAGAGAGTTACCCTTCACGAAGAAGAAGATAGATTAGGAAGTCCAGTTGAGTTTGGTGATAAAGTGGTTATTGAAGCAGCCCTAGAAGAAGCAAATCCTGCTTCATCATTTGAGGAATAAGCAGTTAAACTTAGTTCAAGCCGCACAACTGCTCGTGATCGTCGTGAGATACTTTGAAAGTGTCCTAGGCTTAGTAAGTGTTTGCCTCATGAATGGGTGTCTGAAATCTCGATTGAGAAATTTCAGTCCCTCGAAAACTTTTTCTCTCATGTTCCTCTCAATACCCAAAATTTCGCTATATTTGCATCCCGCCGAGTTTGATAATAAGATCCTTAACGAAGCAGTTCTTGAAAAAACTCATCCTTCCTTAACAGCTGCGGAATCGGTAACTAGTCTTATACTGAAGTAAATTTGCTTATTTGCATTTTTTAAAATGATTGCCCATTGGAAATAATGATAAATTCAAAGTCTGGACATTTCAACAGTCTAATTAATGCGGATTAACGAACGCAGGATCATCTTGCTCTTCTGCACTTCCCAGCTTCCTATTCTTCTTATTCCAAAGCACGATGGGCACACGCAAAGTTTGCCATCTAACAATAAACCCGAATCAACAACTGCGAGGCTCCTTCAGGAAAGGGTGCTTAATAATTAACCGAAGGCGACAAGCAGAAGTGGTAGTAGTAGCAGCAGCAGCAGCAGCAAGCTTTTTGAGAGTGTCGGGCCTGCTCCAATTTGAAGCGAAAGCGTCGGCCGTCTGCCAAGAGAGTCACCTTCCCACTGAATGAGAAAAGTGGAGAGGAGGTGTTTTTTTCCCACCAGAGAAACTATGAAGGAAAAAGCCTCGTCATCTTCTTCGCCTCCTTGGACTGCGTTACTCCACAATGAGGAGGAGGAGGAGAAGGAGTGGAATAAAGCGAAACAATGGAGGACGGAGGGCTTTTTTTCCGGTGTAACCCCTCTGCCCTATGTGTTACAAAGTTGTTGCCTCTTTTTTTCCTCACTCCTCGTGTTCCCCAACCACTGCGGGGCAGTTTGCCTGACGCTGCGTCTCACAATTGGCTGTGGGGAGGCTACCACGTGCCTCCCAAAATTTTCTCATCCCCTTCTCTCCTTCTCCCTCTGTTTCTTTGCTGCCTTACTTGGCACCGTATTTACGGCGTTTTTCGGTACCGCAGATGCGATTAGATAGGAAAACCTCAGGACAAGGGAGGAAGAGGAAGAATGCTCTTTTAGTTGAGGGAAAAAAGGAGGGAAATTCGGTAACTTCTGTAATCTGATTTTGTGTTTTGACTGGGACTAGCGTTTTACTGGAGTGGTGCAACCAACAAAACAGAGAAATACAAAGATGAGTATCCACTGTAGTGACTGACACGAGCTCAAACGAGTGTCTTTCAAATCTCAAGGTCGAGAAAATTGGGGTTGATGGTAGAAACTGTTGCAGTGGAGCAGATTATCTTGGGTTTCGTTTAATTTTTTAGGATGCATTTTCTTTAACTGGACGTGTTCCCAAGGCAACGGTTGCTAATAGATGTAATTTTTGTGAGAAGACAACCACAGATTTGGTGACAGGTCAGGCATAAGGTAGGACCATCTGATAAATCACAACGTTAGTAGAAGGTTCTAGATTAAGATATTTCTTTAAAAAATGCTAAAATCACTCTAATTATTCACGATTCTTTTTTCTCAAAGCTGTCAAGATCAGTAAAGGATTTTTGGCGAATTCAGCTGCTCTTGGAACAATTTCGTTACATCCCAAAACGCCTGGTTTTCGTGATTTTTAACCTGTCAACTTTAAAGCTGGGGAGTGGATTAAAACAATACAATAGTAGAATATTCTTAATCTCGGAAAGTTGCCATTAATTCGAGGTCACGAAAATATGGTTATCTCTAAAGCGAAATACAGGGTGTTTTAAAAAAAAAATTACAAAATAAAATTTAATTCCCTTTTTTTCCAATTGTTTTGGAGAAGTTCACGGATACTTCAAAACTTTGATGAGTAGATCTAGACATGAACCCTGCTGATCCATCACGAAAAAATAATAATTTATACCGTTGTGACCCATTATGACCATCAAAATAAGGCGACAATGGTCGGTACTCAATCTCTGACCGCTGTAGTTATGCTCTGGATGAAAACGAGGGTAGACAATGATAGGTGCTAATGTGTGACAACTGGATTTGATTACCTCACTACCTAGCCTCTAAATTCCCGCGATCTTAACCCTCCGATAGACTTTTTAGGAGGTGTGATTGGGATCTGTTGCCAAGAAAAATTCGGAATCAGCTGGTTTGGGGCTGATATCGTTGAAAAAATCTTTTTCTTTACGTTTCGCATCAAAATTGTCGTCTTTTTTTCTGATGAAACTCCCAAATCCACAGTGAACAAACTCTGTATAAATAAATACTGGATTAAGCGATGGGAGCATTGCACAGTCCCAAGATCCAGTTTGATTTCAAGAATGCACATTCGAACCTCTCAAAAGGGAGGGGGCCATATAGGCCTAGGCAGAAACCGGGCCACCGCAGCACTGGGCGATAGCGGAAGCGCAGGAAACCACAAAAATGCCACCGAAATTCTTGCGGGCGACTTGTCCACTCTGATTCTCCTCCTCCTCCCTCCTCCTCGTCCGCTTCTACTTCTTCATCCCTTCCTGGGTGCACCGGGTACACACACACACACAGGCAAAGTGCAGCCATCGAACCCAACCAAAATAGAGCACTAGGCCACTCTTTCTGGTGCCAGGGTTGACTAAGAGAGAGACAGAGAGAGAGAGATAGAGGTAGTGGGGTAGCAATGACGAGTGATTCACAAGCCCTGGGGTCGTTTTTTACAACCCGGAACTTGTTGGAGCAAAAAAGTAGCGCTGCGTTTGCCGTGTATACCACCGGAACTACGGCCTGAAGCACACCACAAGAGAAACGCTTTTTTCTTCTCTCAGCTTGGCAGACCCGCAGTTGTCGTCTCGTCCTGCTCTTGGTAGCCCAATGCTCCTTGTCTGCTTGGGCAGCTTCGTTTCATGGGTAGGAGGCCATGTCTGGGGTTGTTAAAAAACCACAACAGCATAAAATTAAAAAAATTGCATTTTTCTTATCAAAAATGTGTGAATTAAATCCATTTACCTACCTAATAATTTAATCCGCCTTTTTCAATTTGTAATGACACAATTTTAAGACTCAAATTCTTATAATTATCTCTTAAAGTACTACTATACTCTAAGGATTTCCAAAAAATATTCTCAATTGTGCCAGAAATAAGAGCAAGCTTATTCGTAACAAGGAAAAGGTGTAATAAGATAGGTTTGAAATCGCTAAATAGATGTAATTATTTCTTTAAGCAAATTTTTTTAGTTAAACGATCTTTTTACGTTTTAATGACTCTATTTCACGGCTCAGTCATAAATCCCTATCCATATTTTTGGAACCTCTTCACACATACTCAATGACAATTTTGTTTCTCAAAAAACTTTTTGGAAGGCATACTTTATCTTGCAAATTAAAGTATCAGTTGGATACAGATATCATGTTTCTTTCAAATGCACGTATTTATTTAAAAAGATAACGACACTTCTGTAAAAATTCAAGTTAGACCATCCAGATGTTGAAATTTAAATCAATTCTAGTAACGTAAAATATTTAACTTGGGTTCGAAGCAAGCAACCATACGATAAAACACGTTCTGGGTAAGGCTGTAAATGTAATTCAAAGGTGAAGAATGCTCAAATTTGATGCCACTGTAATTGTGGAAGCTCCAAACAGTGAAATATTATAAGAATTTAGTATTTTGCTTATTTAAACCTCAAGTTAACATAATGCGAAGCCCGAGCTTAGTGGCAACCCATGATGCCCGAGTGTGCGATCACACAATTGACACATTGTGTGCAAATGACATGGGGCCCTTGGAATTGAGTCCCCAGCATTAATTGAGGGAGACCTCGAGTTAATTTCACAGTCAGATGCAAAATCGCCTTCGGAAGGCCAGGGCGCTGCATTATGCATGGGAAGGGCATCAGAATTCACCTCCATCATCAAGGTGTACCTCATTAAAATGCTGACAGCATTGTCGTTGCGATGCAAATCATCATATCACCGTCATTACAAACATGCTGAGAGGCGCAGTATAACATTTATTAGGCAGATTTATTCCACTCCTTGCCTGTTTTTCTTCACGAAAAACTAAATTTTGTTGAAAAAGTGATCATTCCCTGAAAAATACTGCACAGAAAATTCTTTCAGTTTTGTTTTAACTGTTCTCGTGCTATTTAATGTTAGTGTAAGATATTTATAATAAGTCAGAAGCTAAACGTTTTAAACAAACTACAGATTACAATGGTTATATGAATTTGTAGAATTAAAGCTAGTCAACTTTGAAAAAAACACTTTTAAAAGGTGGGTATGGATGATCTGAAATCTTCTAAAATAAAATTCTTATATTGTGAAAGGTAACAAGCTTTAATGGATTTCATCTACCTTAGTATATTAATTTTTTAGAGAGCCCGAAAACTCCAGTTTCGGGATATCGGAGACTTTAAAAAATCTTTACAAAACCCGCTTTTTTAAGAAATGACTGATAAAATTGTATTTAATACCGAGGGTTTTTAGTGGTATTAATTAACCAAAATTTTGGCCGATGAATGGTCAGTTTTTCAAATCCACAATCAGGTGCTCCCAGGATAGAGCGAACCTAGTCCAGCCCAACGCTTCTAATAAATCCCATTTTTAGGTAAATGAAGCATATCTTTTTGAATTGAAAAAGGGCTTTGGATGAATTCTAATTCAGCTATCGGTCACAGAATCTGGATCCAGCTCTCTTTAAACCGTTTGAACTAAAATTCTGAAGCCAACTACATGAGTAACTGTGGTGTCATTTAGACTGACTACCTACAGTGTCGTCTCAGGTTGAGGTATTAAAAGTACGTTTTTGTCTGCTACAGTACTTTGTCTAGTTATCTATTCTCCCAATCCAAAACAAAGACAAGTCCTCAAATTTGAGAGACGGTGGAAGGGGGGGTTGCCATGACAAAGCATCTATCACCGCCAGTCATTTGCCGTTCATTTGGCCCCTTTCCCCCATGTATGAGCAGGCGGGAGTCTACTCACCTAACTCAGACTCCCCCCCACCTAGACAGAACTCGTTGTCATTTGGATGCAAAAAACCACAGACAACAATGACGCAGTGTCTGTTCATCTCATCGAAGTATTTGGAAAAGTAAGATCCAATCCATATCTGACAAAAAATGGAGTCGAATTAGCTAAAAAACAAGGTGTCAGAAATGACCTTCACAGTTTTCTCAGAAAAAAAAGACAGGTGTTTAGCTATTACAATCAACAAAGGAACTCAATGAACAAGGAAAGAGCACAATTTACAAAGAGGTTTGCCACCAAATATCCGGATGATTTTACTTGTTCATTGCTTCAACTCTGTCGCCGATAAAGAGAGGCCAAACGCAAACCACTGATCATCAGAAGGTCAAGATCTTGGGAGTTCGACAGCCATTTCTGGATATTCTCTGAGGTGAGACGGAGGGCCGCTAAATTCAGTTATCATCCAAACAAATTTGTATACAATTCCACCTCAGCCTCTCCTATGTTCTTCCCTCCACTGCAATTCTTTAACTCATGCCATCGGATCCTTCTCATTACAATGTTCAAGGTGCTTTAAGAATCACCCATTAGCTTCTCCAACAAGGCGAATATTCATAATATGCACTATTCCCTTCTAAGACAAATGATATAGCAGCATTATTTTCTCCATTTCCATTACATAAGCATAAATTAACATCCTTGATTTGAAAGCCCTCTTTGGTAGTTATAATCTGGAGAATTCTTTAATATACGAGGTGGAGTTTATTTGATTAAAACAGGCATTCAATAATATGATGTTTTAAGCTGTAATAATAATAGCAACTGCTTAATTAACAGTAGAATATCGTCAAATGTTAAAGCAGAGATAATGCTTATCAGGGTCTGGTTCCTAATGTTAAAGGTCACTTTCAACTCACGACACATCAAGGAAATTGAACTGATATCCTGTCACTAAAATTGCTTATCCAAATCTATGATTCATTGAATTAACTCAGCGAAGAGACGAAGGCGAACATCAACAATTGTAAGTCCCAACGACGATTCGTACAACGATAAATTTGATGCAAAACTACTCAAAGGCAATTGAGAGCCCTTCTTTTGCTTGGTTCCACTTTACATCTGCCGGTGCTGCAAACGACGCCAGTGTTGATAAAATCACAACTTCCCTTTCTGACTCGCATTCTGAGACGCCGTCTGGCACTGTTTACTCACAATCCACCTCCCTTCTCTCTCTCTCTCTCTCTCTCTTTAGCTTGTTTTGATGGATTTAATGCCCAGTCTGGAAAAGGGGCTATCAGGACTTGATGAGTACCTTATAAGCGAATACAGGTAATCACACCTGACATAGCTGACAGCTGAGAGGATTTCATGTTTGTCGGCCCTATGCTTGACCTCTTCGATCTTCCAAATCTTAAACCAAGATCCCTGAGCAAAGCACTTATCTCAGCTCCACCAGTTGATTCACTAACGCTATGGAAACTAACTTCTTTGCAATCATTATCAAAGCTCTATCGAACCTTATCAGGCTCAGAGCATGCCAGTCTTCTCCACCTTATAATACCACCAGTTCGTTTCCTGAGCCAATCGAAATTTTGGTCGGATAGTGTGAGAAAGGGAAACTGAGCTTATCAGGTGGATGGAATGCCTGCCGAAGTAAGGCGATACCACCTCTGATGGTGTTGAAAAAACCAGGCGTCCAAAGGCTCCCATGAGAGGTGGCCCTAACAACCGATGGGCTGCTAGTCGTGTGTCCCCTAGCGTCTTTTTTGATCCTCTCCTCCTCCTGCCCCACTACCCGAAAGGCCACGCAGGCATGTGTGTATGTGCACCTCTTCGTCGTTGTGAAGCTGGTGCTACTGCTGCTGCTGCTCCTGGCGAGATGTGCACGGCCACTTTTTAATAGCCTCCTGTAATGGGAGACTCGTGTTGCTAACGCGACCAGGTAGCTCTTTTTTCAAGCCCTTTCCTCCAACTCGGAGGTGTCGGCGGTGGTGGTGGTGGTGGTGTTGTTTATATCCTCCTCCCGCCTCTAAAAAGGAACCCAACGCAAGCATCTCCAAGCAGGCTGGTGTTGCGGGGAAAAAACGCAATAATTATGATGATAAGGGCAATAATTTGAGCGCCAAAACAGGCTCTAAAACCATCACTCATGCCTGGGAGGGCTTGAGTGATAGGTGGTCCCTTTCTGCTGATGGAATGATGGTGGTGGAGGTGGTGCTGAGCTAGACAGGGAGAGGGTGAAGCTTATGGAAAATTATTTAACTAGCGTTTTGCAGGGGATTTCGTAGGAGAAACAACCACAGGTAGTTTGGAATGCAATGAGAAGATTAATTTAAGTTCCAAGTCCCTATTCTTCATTCAACTGCTTGGTGACAAAGGGATTAGATGGCAGGGACACCCCACCATATTTATCGCGGCAGTGACTGATTTAGATCAACATGAAGATTCCAGCCAGAGAACTGCAATGGGGATTAGGATTCCGTGCTGGCAAGAAGAAGAAGAAGCTAGTATCCCAACAACGCACAATATTGAGGGAATCTCGCATGGCTTTGACGGTCTCAAAATGGGGTTGTTAGAGAGTATCTCAAGTCTGTGGCTCCCAAAATCAGTGTAGAGCTCCTAAATGAACGCCTACAGAACCTAGTTACCACTGTCCATCGGGATTCCATGGAAGAGCTGCAATTAGAAAACGACTGCTTTCAGAGATGACAACTGTTTCGAAGAGTTTAGAGTGGTGGAGGAGAACCCCCCCCAGTGAAATTGGTTCTCCCTCTAGCAGTGGTTAAAAGGTGAATTTCTGACCAATTACTGTCGTTTACACTAGTTCCTACCTCCGCCATTTAATCCAGACTACAGAATTCACCTGTCAGAGCTCGCGTAGATTTTAAGCTCAGCAAATCACGTTTATCAATTAGTTCAATACTGATTTTTTGGCATAAACCAATCCACGCTGGTGGCAATTTCTGAAAGGGATCATCATAACCAATAACATAATTTTTCTGTAATATAACGCTTTTCTTTAAGATATTGTCTGATTTCTCAATTCACTTTTTCGATTTTACTCAACTATTACGAGTTGATGTGATTAGTAACCGGCTTCGTATCATGTCTAACTAAGCACGCCTTAATAAAGAGCCCAGTTAAACGACTCAGTCTAGGTAATGACTTTTAAACGCGACCCGACTTAAAACTTTAAACAATGGGAGATAGAGTTCGAATTACAGCTTTTGGAGCTAATCATAAAGATTTCCTTCACCACTCATGAGCTGCAGATATCTACAACTTTTAATAAATGTAGTATCCATTTTAATTGTTAATGATAGTGAACGTATTCCTAATTAGTCCCTTAAGGCATAATTCCAAGTTGGAGTATTGAAATTGTGTGTTTGTATGAGTGTAATTGTACCATCTTTTAAGCCAAAATGATTGCCATTTTTGTGAGACTGGAAATAATTAGTTCTAATGGTATTTGTGGGGAACAATAGAGGAAATTTGTGAAACAACGTCGCGACGCCAAGGGACACGTGATGCAGGGCACCCTTTTTGGGGAAATTACTTGTTTAAAAGCCAAATTTTCATTTGTGATTCAAACAAGTACTGTGGCGGAACTTGTGACGGAAGGATAACTACTTTTTGACAATTTCTGAAAAAAACCTTGCTATCTGAATCGGAACCGCATTGAGATTAAGCCGCTTGATTTATGCTCTAGATTTGAGAATTAAAATTCCAAGGAAATGTATTAAATCAAATTTAATTTAATACTCACATATTTTCACCGTTTTGTAAGAAAATGTTTCATTTTTTTATTTAGTAGGTCATTTTAATTAAAAAGCATTTGATCAGGTATTCCATCTTCGGAAAGGACTTATTTTTGTGCGTGTTAAATTCCATTCTTGGACGACTTTGTGGTTTAGGAATTTACCCTGGTCATGGACAGGAAATACCTCTCCTTGTTTTGTTAATGCATCTCTTTCCTAGTAAGAGAGAAAATAGTGCAGGAAATAAGAATCGGTGTCATTTTGTGGCAGAGGGTTTAAAAAGTGCTTGACATGTATTACTGGGACTGAATATGTTTCATTTATTTCATTGTGAATTATAATTACTTCCAATTCACACTAATTTCAAGAAAAATTGTATTCTTTTAGATAAAATATCATAGCTGCTATACGAAATCAATTTTAAATGTACTTAAAATGCCTAGTACAATTTGATTATTCATTTGGTTTAGAAAATAATCTAACAATAAATTTAAGAACTTCCCAGATACTTGTAACGTTATTTTTAGGAAGATTCAAGGGAAAATTATTCCTTATAAAAGAACTAAAGACTACACTGTTTTACCTAGAAAAAAAACGAGATATTCTGATTAAGTGGGGTTTCGTAGTGGCAATTAAAATCACGTAATTTCCAAAACCCGTTTCAGAAGCACAAAGTGGGAGTGGGAAAATAAAATCATCGTTGGCTTTTTTGTTTTCTTGCAGAGTGTTTCAATAAATACAGCTAAAAGTAAAATAATGCATTCCAGGTTTAAATAACTCATAGAAATGACATATGAACGGATAAACTAGTCCCCTGAGAGAAGAATCACTCATTGAGAAAACTCTACTCAAGCCAAACAAATTAAAATAAATTAAAAAAAACAATGCCTTAAAAAATTACAAAAAGGAATATGACTTTATTTAATGCTAAATTTGAATTCCAGTAACTTTAAAAGTCTAGGCACTTACACATATCTAGTTCAAACCAAAATTCCAATCCTCGTGTTTTTTTTTAATCACGAAAAACAAGGAAAATGGAGCTGAATCGCAATCGTGGACTGTTTACCCATGCCTGCTTATGGTGTCAATCAAAGCATGAAACTGAATCTACATCGAGGAAAACAGAGATTTGTACTTTTACGCTAGGGTAAGCCCCACCTGCTGTGAATAAAGTGATATTTAGGTAAATTGCAATTCCTAACTACATTTCATAATTTGATGAGAACTAATTAAGTCCCCTGAGTCTATTAGAGCGGTTTTATTATGGTGAAACAGTTAACTTTGCACCGTTCTATTCATTGTTTTCCTTAGAGCTGAATTTAAATTTAGTTCGTTCACTCCAAAACAGCGTGATAGCACTGCCGACCCAAGCACCAGAATGACAAGCTGTAAATTAAAGAACTCTAACCACCATGCTATAAGCACATGTGTTCTCGAAAAATTCACTTCTCTGCATTTTCTGAGGTATGATGCCAGCTTGCCTCTTAGACGAAATTTTCTAGACAGCCAACGCCAGCCTAAGTGCATCTTTCAGTTGATCACTTGCTAAAAATCACTTTTAAGAATTACTGTGATTAAAAATTCAAACGTCCCATGATTTCGTTGCAGAAATTATTGGCAATTAATTACAGGATTTGGACAAAATAGTGGAAACACCTGACATTCAATCTTTGAGCATGATATAGACAATGAAATCTTGATATATTCTAATGTTTTTTTGTATATTATTGTTGCTATTTGTTATGTTTTGCTTGAATATAACAGAAATCGCCCGAAAGCTTGGCGTTTCATTAGGTACTGCTTCGAAACGGAAAACGTCGTCCTCATCAAAGCACAGTTTCCATAAAAACTACTCACCAGGAATCGTAAAATATATTACTGAAAATCAAGGTTATTTTAGGAACAATTTGGTTCTTGTACTATTTCCTTTCTATTCACATACGGTGTCAATAATTTGCCCTTCTGGTTCCAGTGTGGTACCATAATGTCCATGTTTCAGTTTGCAGGATTTCACATGTTCTAGCAAATAAACTTTAGCCCAATTTCAAATTCTGGCTGGTGCTTGAATCACGTGCCCTATACTTTGGTCGGGCCTTGACTGACAGAGATTTAAACGAAGGAATTAATTGTAAACACCCTAAAACGCCTCTGGACGACACTGCTTCACTACTCCACTTTTTTGTGCACAATCCTAAC
This sequence comes from Anomotaenia brevis, assembly GCA_030710315.1. Taxonomy (NCBI): domain Eukaryota; kingdom Metazoa; phylum Platyhelminthes; class Cestoda; order Cyclophyllidea; family Dilepididae; genus Anomotaenia; species Anomotaenia brevis. The sequence goes on along the minus strand of JAUOZQ010000139.1, from coordinate 158,950 downwards.
AATCTCATGGCTTGTAGACACACTTCTACTGTATAATTTCAACCAAGTACGCATTTCTCAGAATATTTTATCACATTCGTACACCATCTGAAGTTCATTGAGCTTGTTTTTATGCTTTCTTGTAGAAAGATTGCATTTATTTGTTTAGAAATGCAGCAGTCACATCGAGATTCAGGGCACAGGGTTTTCAAGTGCCAGGTGTTGGTGTGGAACATTCATGGGGATTAGAAAGGGTTCGAATTTGCAGAAATTCCAGTCAGTTCTCTCAAAGTCCACGGGGCAAAGTTTGGCGGTCCGAGTTACCGGACGCAAAAGTTCACAACACCTCGCGCAGTTCCCAACTTCAGTGCTCTTCTGGCTCGAGTGATGTTTGGACTTTCCACAGTGGAACAATTGGAGACAAGGTTGCCATTTTTATGGAAATCCACATAAATTATTGATTATTAATCCATATCACGGGCATTTTAAGGAAGGGGTGAGTGAAACTTCCCTGGCATCGGCAACTACTTGTCACACCAAAAAAGACCTAAATTTTTGCTGGAAGGCAGGTTGCGACGATTTTCCTTGGTATTTTTCTACATAACGGACAATCTGATTCCAATAGCGCGGCAGATTTCTTCCTGGCACGGTAACGCCGTCGAAAAGACACTAATCAAGGCCGCTAAAAGAGGTAAAACTGTTTTTATTTTAACATTTTTTAAATGTGTCGGAATTTAATAGTTGCCAAACACTTCTCTTTATCCTAATGAGGCTGACAAACGCAACTTGCATGGGTGACTGGAGAAATCCTCTATTTAAAGGGATTCTTTTGTTTAAAGAATCCTTAAATTAATCTCCTCAGAATTAAATATTGAAAAGATGCATTTTATTTGACATTAACTTTCTCCTACATTGATGTACTTTTTTCAAAGTTGCCCTTATTTCAAGCAGTCATTTTCTCTTTAAAATGCGGAGTGCTTTTTTATGCATTTCAACGAGGAAAGAGAGTGTGGGGCGGGGTCGCAAATAATTGGATACAAAATTATCCTTTTCCACGAGATTGGCCTAAAAATTTGCCGAAAAATTTTCGTGGAATTCAAAAGGAAACTCTTTAGTAAACATTGGAAAAGCGGAGGATTGGATCGCTGGAAATGGGAGATTAACAGCCGATGAATAATTCATCTACTTTGGCAACCGGCTATCAGGTTAGATTAGAGTACGCGATTAATAACTCCTCAAGAATCACGTTAAACTGAAGCATTTTCGTACCAATCTAGCATCCACATTAAATTTCCTAACCAGAAGATGGTTTAAATAGCGTAATGAAGTGTATAGTTTGGGGAAGTTTAAATTTGATGCATCTATTTTCTACAACTTTGAAATTTACTTCACTCTACCCATGCGATTCCTCTCACAGGCTTGCATTTTCAATATTAAAAGCCCAAAAACCTCTGCCCACCAGCATCCCTAGATAGCATCATGTCCTTTTTCATCCTCCGCAAATCTGCGTACTTAGATAACCCAGCTCTGGTTGTGCGATTTCACTTCTTGATTAAACGTAACGCAGCTTCTGTCTCGTCGTAGCGGCGGCGGTGGTGATGGTGGTCGTGTTTCACTGGTGTTTTTTCCTCCGAGGTAGCTATCTACCAAGGCAGGCAGCTAGCTGGTTAGCTAGCTAGCCAGCGATGCAGCGGTCCAGATAGGGGGTTGTCGGGCGCTCTTTCAACTCTCCTTCTCTCGCGTGCTCGCGTGTGACCGCCGGTGCGGCCGTGGGTGAGCTCAATCACCGGGCTGCTTGTGAGTGGAGGAAAAAAAGCTCCGGGAAAGAGGGGAAGGGGTGGGCGATGTGCCCTAAGGCCCTAGCGCGCTCAACTTGCCGACAAAAGGCAGAGTTGAGAGGAGGAGGAGGAGGAGGAGGAGAGAGTAAGTTGAGTTGCAGCTCGATTCTTTTTGAGTGCTGGTGTCGCGGATGCGAGACAAATGATTTATCACCAGAGGCAGAAAAGAGACGAGTTGTATTTCTTTTCGGTTGGAACAAATTGCTGCTGTTTCGGTGTGAATTCGCAACTTCTAAATCGGTAATTTACCCTCGAATCTCCTACCAGAAGCTTGATGTCACTGTCCATGCCTGAAGCATGCATTAGGCCAAAGAGCTTTTCGTAAAGATCGAATTATCCATAAAACAAATTTACTCCTAACGAGAAGTGATGGTGGATTTTGTAGTTGGCTGTTCGTCAATATCCGGCCTCCATAATAAAGCGAGAGAACCGGTTTAAGAACAGATTTACAGTAGTTAGACATAATAGTAGAACCACCTAACAATTGGGCATCGTAATATTTGAACACATTATAAACAACTAAAACTTTACATATTTTAATGTTTTTCTTTATTATTAATATTATTATTTATAATTCATACGATTATTTAAAACGACTTTCAAAGAAGCCCAATTGTTGATGCTCGTATGACGACAGGCGCTAGTGTAACAGAAACTGCCCAAACCCGAGTGCTTGGAGGCTTAAGAGTTACTCTCTCAAGAGTACTGACTGCCACCTTCGAAAGAAAAGGAAGAAGAATTAACAGCTGAGGATTCGCTGAAATTTGGGCTACCATCAAGTTCATTCTCTGATTGTTTAAGACTTGTTTCCCGATGGGAACGCCACCATCTCTCAAGAGGATAGTGCACCAGTCCGTACATCTCCTCATTGTTGCAGAACGCCGAATTCTGGGCCACCGGAATCCCCTGACCCTAACCTCATTATTGATCGCTTATGGTCGATTTGAGAGTCTCAAGTAAGAAGAAATGGAGTTCCGCAGCCGCTATAGTATCTAAAGTAGCATAAATTATATCGTGTCAGTGTATTTATGTGTTATGGCAGGTAGGAACTCTAATCAGGTCACTAATTTAATGGGTGTATTACGAAAACTGACGATTTGAGTCTGCATGATCCATCAGTTTGCTAGTAATGGACCTCAGCAAGAATCCTGCTTCTCCTCCAGTATCAACAGTGAGTTTGTTTGTAGCTGAGATTCACAATTTGTTGACATTAAAAAGGATTTCATTGTTATTGCATAGCAACGAAAAAGAGAATAACAAAAGCCGCTATTTCGCCAATGGCGGATTTATAAACTTGAATCTACGGGGCACATTTTTCACTTGAATTTAATGAAACCTTGATGGTAATCAATGATAGAGGCCTTGCCTAAGTGAATAGACTGTTGTGTGGAATTTATTGAATAGAGATCTTTAACCACTTTAAAGTTAATCATGACTTTATCCAATCCAAATATTCCAATCAAAAACTCCCTCATTCCCATTTGGTGGGTGTTGATATCTCATACATTCTTAAAGCCTTAAATGATAAGCTCAGTTTCAGAGGTTGTTCATAACTTACAAAGAAACTTATATGCATATAAAGAAAGTTCGAAAAAAGCAAACTTCTTTGTCACTTTGACTGATTACGAAGGCTCATCTGTGCCAATTTAACCCCAAAGGCAAGACAGATTTAATTATCTAGTATATTTGCCTAACACAAAGAATATTCGCTAAGTAAATCACAAACCAGCCACAGGTTTCACCACCTTCTCCCTTCTATCAATCAGGGTATCAGTTAAAAAGTCAGCTATTTATTGACAGATCAGTTCGCAGTCGTAAGTGATTACTTTTTTTGTTCTCCTCACTTGAGGAGCAATTGAGACAGTGGTGAGGAGAAAAGGCGTCATGAGTAGGCTGCTTCTTACCCCCATTCACTCCCTAACAGTGCCCTGAAATTTGACACACTAGAAACGCTATTGAAGCTGGGATTTTTTTCGGACCACGGGGTCATATCTGATAGGCGGAGGTTTTGTCTCCAACAGAAAATCTCTACGGGAACTCAAGTTCCTTCTTCGTAGTGCAGCATCACGCTGGGTAGAAGAACTTTTTACAAAGGTACGGAATAGAATTTCCCTAGTAGGACGAAAAATTGAGAGGAAAAGGGCATCGTAGATACAAATATCGATCTGAAGGTATGGCTTTTGGCATAACCAATTAAATGGCTACTACTCTAGGGGTATGAAGAGTACCCACAATCCAAGAGATTTTATGGCCACTTTTCCATTTAAATTTGGTGGTCTCCACCATAAACTAGGTGTCGATTTTATTAAGAAAAATAGAGCAAGATAACAGTAAATTCTTGCAGATGCTAAAGGCATAGACAATGCTCCATTTCTTGTGATTGCACATGGGATAGGCTGAGTTAGATTAACGACACAAAATATCACCAGCGATTGGCACGAGTCCCTCAAGAAATGTCAGTTTAGAGTACTCACATCATTCCCTCCCTTCTGTCAGTCAAAAGAGTGCTTTTCAAAGTTACGACGAGCGTATGAGAAGTAGTGACCATTCTTAGCATTTGTCGACGCATTTGTCATAACACCACTCGTTTGTCTTCATCTGCCTTGTTAGTTTCACTAATTTTCCTTGAAAACATGCTACTATGGTCTCATTGAGGTGACGATTCATTAGCAGTGATCAATAGTTTGCACTCTACCAATCACATTTGGGGAATCGGCAAGGACGTCTAAGCCTGAAGATGGACATCTGACATGGCTGACCCCATTAGCGGACAGACGGGCGGTCTGGGATGTTTACCAACTTATGTCGTCGTCTTACCGTGTTGAATATCGGTGAATGAGTAACAGCACAGAGTAACTCAGGAGAGTAGCCTGGTAAGCTACTGATGAAGCCGCAATTTAGAGTTAGACTGGGTGATATGCATAACTTAACTGTTTTGTGTTAAAAATAATTACCAAAGTGGAAAAAGCATTTTGTGGAGTTCGCAATTCCTCTATCTACTTGATCACGGGAACGAATTATTTCAAAAAAACCATGCAATTTGGGTAATTTATCAGGCAAAACGAGGCAAGCTGTGATTGAAACATCGGCTTCAGATTGTTGACGTTCTCCTGAAAATCTCGGATCACAATTTCTGATTAACTACCCTCTTCGTGGTGTTTACGCAAGTCTGAGCTAAAGTACAATGTACTCGTCTGTCAAAACAGATTAATCACGAAACGTGTTGATCTATTGCATTACCGATGATTTCAGAGATCGATCATGATCGAAATTTGATGGAAACAACGGAAAACAATGGGTTGTTTGATGCTGGGAATTTAAAGGGGTAATTCCATGAGTTGTGTCTAGATTCCTATTTAATAAAACATGTTACATTTAATTAAAGATTTGATCATCGACGCACTTTCCCTAATTATTGTATAACCCTTCTGATTTTCATTCAAAGAACTCACAAATATCAGTTATAATCTGGTCCTGTTCTTTCAAGTAATTTGTAAGCTATGAAATATGGAAGTCGGAAGTAAGATCATCTTCCATCTTTTGCGACATAATTCTTGCTGTGTGAGGGTCAAGCATTGTCCTAGTGAAACATCACCCTTTTTCCTTGGCGATCTCACCACAATGGGGGAAGAGCCTTTTGCCATGAAATAGTAAGGCCGAGGTCTTCCCCATCGCTTAAGAAATCACTATCTAATAAAAAGATCCATTTTCTGTCCTCAGTCTCAGGAAGACCCACCAAAGTAGTGAAACATGACGTCAACTGGAGATATGAGATGGTTAGGAAATCGCCAGCTTTGGCATAATTCCCATTTTCTCAATTGATAAAGCGGCAGGATTTTCTTCGAGGGCTACTTTGCTTTTCATAAAACTCAACTGGATCGTGTCCGGTACGATCTCCATCGTGTGGAGGGTGAATTGTCCACTCCTGAGTTGAGCAAACCATCTTCTTCTTCAAGCGTCTTCTTTCATTTACACATTTAAAAAATGTAAAATTGGGGCAGAACTCTTGGGTTGACCTGATGGTCCATTTGCGATGGAAAACTGTTAGCTTGTCTAGCCTTCTTCACACACACTCACAAAGAGACTTGAGTTTTCTAATCCCCAAATCCAAGCGCGCAATTAATACGGCTTGGCATTATCACAGCTTGAAAAGTCATTAAGCCCGAAAGGTCACTGATGTCCTGCAACGGTCCTTCTCCCTGCCCCAGTGGGATATTTGGATCCCGGGGGCAGGCGGAGATGTTTACACTTGCAAAATGCGAGTGAATTTCAAAAGGTGCCTCTGGCGATATGCGCACATGCCGACAATACTCCTGGTAGGATCTGTATGACTGGTTGGAGGGCTGTAGACATGACACCGGTGACTAATTAATGGACTAGTCGGATTGCACACTTAGCAAAGAACGTCATATTCGGTTAGTTAGGGAAAAGAATACTAAGTTGTTTCCTATCATTGGCTTAAAGCGATGAGATATTGATGAGAGAATACAATTTGACGAACAATTATATCTTTCCTATCGAATTGGCGTGTCTGTACAATCAGTGTCTGAAGATGTAAGGATCAGTGATTACGTGAGAGCTACGTATCAAATTTTAGTATTTTGTTCAATTGACGTGATGTCGTGGGTTTAAGTACACTAGCAGTAATCAGGTTCATGTATTTCAAAATGTAAATATGTATATTGGAAAAGAGGAGAACATTCGGCTAGTACACGCTGAGACAAATGCCAACTTAATGGGTTTTCAATAATATACTTGATCTCTATATCTCTACTCTCCTTGTGTGTTTGCAATGGACCATCTTGTGGTGAGGGGGTGGCTAATGTTTTAACTGTTATTTGGTTGAAAACGAACCCCACTGCTTAAACTGTACAAGCCAAACTGAGCTAAATTTACAATAAATTACCAAGGGATGGGGAAGTGTGCTGGACCCTTAACCATGAATGTTGAAACCCGTTAAAGCCTACTTAAGGGTGGACACAAAAAAGGCGAAAACTCAGTAACGCCCGATTCGAAAGCAGTTAATGACCTATGGCTACCTCCTGGGTAGTTTTATCTCCGTATCAGAGGTCTAATATGCCCTTCCATTTTGGTAGTTTTTTAGGTGAAAGTGGACAAACATACGATTTTCCACTTACTATCAAGCAGGGCATTTCTCGATATACGTACACTCCTAACATCATCTTTGGTAACCATCATCTTTCAGACACCTAAATTAAACCCAAATCCTTGTTTGGATTTTTGAGGAGATCTGTTGTGAGTGTGCTACGAGGTATTGCAAGCTTCTTTAAGCTATAGATTCAGTTGTCTTGTACTCTCCAGTATATGCCCCACACTGTTTTCAGTGTTCACAGAGGAGCACTGTGAAGCAGTGACCATGTCTTCCACTTGATTTAGGAGGACCGGCTTGATGGTGATAATTTATGTGGAGGTCCCAATTTGAATGCATCCTTTTTGTCATCACGGAAGTGAAAAACGTAGGGAGTTTTCCATTTTTAGAATCCTCGTGGGCTTGCCTACTTTTGGAGGATCCGGAAAATGAATGGTTTCTCTTAAAAGTTTATTTCAAAATCCCTGCAAATCGACTGTAAGGTGATGGCTGCTAACTTATTTTGGAAAAATTCTAAAAAAACACCCGCTGACGCTCTGTGAATGACTATTTAACTACCCCTACTCTCAATTTTCTTATTCCTCACAAGGTTTTATTTTCAAAAAATTTCATTGGAGGTTCTGAAAAGAGGGATTTTTTCTTAAATTATTAAAATGGGTATGCTAATCACATGTAGACCAATTGAACTTTGCACAGAGTATAATAAGAGCTAATATTACACTCTGACATTATTTTTGATGATCTGTAAATGGTAGGGGATTTTTTCGAAGTAGAAACTAAAAACCATTCCCAGTACTAAGTTGATTTAAATTAAAAGGAATATGTATGTTAGTAATCGAATGAAAAGTTAATGGTTGCTCTTTGTCTAAATAGGGCAATATGATTCCCTTCTTTTATGCATAAATGCAGCTAGAATTTGTCAAAAAACATTCAACACTGCTTTAAATTTAAACTTAAAAAACTTCATCACTTTTTGCAGTTTTAGCAGTCTTCTTCCAGTAAACACAACTCATGAATAACGCAGCGCGATGCATTGATTTTAGTTCACAACTGGACTAGATAAGTGGTAGCCATGTTCATTAAATACGTATATTCCTTCCTTCCTTCCTTCCTTCCTTCCTTCCTGGTTTTTGGGATTTCCCTTGTGGTTTAAAAAAACACGAAGATGTTGACAAGTCTTATGCATATTACAGGTTTCACCACTTGAGAATATAAAGCATCAGGGTTTTTCTCCTCCTAAAATGACGTTTTTGCCTTGGGGTGAATTAAAGAAAAAGGGTTTAGTTCCTTTTTCTGGACTGCTTGCATTTTGTCCAGTGTATTAGTTCATTAAGCAGTGGTCATAGTCTTCTGCTTATTTTGATGGTCTCAGTAGCATTGTCTGGTGGAGGGGTTTCAGTCTAGACCCATTCTAACGGTTTTCCACACCCACTTACATGACGAGGAAATGTCTGATATGTTTAAGGAGGCTCATTTTGTAAAAATAAGAAGTTTTTCCCTTAAATGTCCATCCCCAACACCCTGTAGACAACAAAGGTGTTGAAATCAATACTGGAAGGCCATCTGTATCGACTGTAAACCAATACGGAACTCAAACTAACTGTAAATTCAAACAAAATCACTAAGGGCCGCTAAACTTGATTCTAGTGGGCTAAAACCCATTAAAGTCAAAGGTAAGGCAGATTAAACACTTTTTATCCACAGGAACCTTGATCTTGAAAAATTCGTTCCAAAGGTGAGACTTAAAAAAAGCCAAGTTTAACTTGAACCATGGGGTGGATGGTTTGTGATCACACCAACTGAGTCACTTAGATCAACAGCGAATTTCATTTCAAATAGTCACATTGCTAGAATAAAATAAATTCTGCTTGCAAAAATTGGATAATTTATTATCGGAGTTTCGCTCTGTACTTAAGCTGTGATTAATGGCATTGCTTTAGCGGCATTGAAAATGGAGGTAAATAACTTTTTTTCTAGTTAAAAATGAATTGCCAATGAAGGTATTTAAGCGGGGCTTAAATTGTTTTTTTGTTGAATATTTATGGCCTTTCGAAGTTATTTGAATTTGATAAATTGGATGCGTTTTTGCCGTATTTAAACCTATAGCCAAAGTAGAATCCACTTTAGCCGTCCTAGAATGCTAAAACCTGTTGACTGATGATTCCGGGCATTTGGGAACATGACAAATGCAGGGAGCTAAAAAAAGCCAAGATAAAAAGTTGAAATGAAAAAGAGAGCTAAAAAGCCTTTGAGACAAATGTCCAGGTTATCTCGACTTGCTATTTCGTTAATAAAACAAACATTTTATCGCCTCAGCGGTATCTAGCAATAAAAATAAAATGACTGTTGGTGAAAAGTGCTTGGTATTCCAATGCGCTATGTAGTTGTCTTAATATGATCTCAAGAATTCAAAAAAGCCACATCAAAGTTTCCACAGCTTCATAACTGTCCAGATTGATACACAGTGTTAGAAATAAATTTTACAGGATTATATTTGGTTGCCTACTCCAAGTTTTTTATAGGTTTTTAGGCAGCTTAAGCTTCATTTAGAAGTATGAAACATTCTTCGTCCTTTATAGTGTTAAAGGAAGAAGGAACCGGTTAAAGACACCCACCATTTTGGCAACACAACCCTTGAAAATGTTATAAACAATCAAAAATTGACATATATTATAATATTTTCGGTTATCATTTTTGTTAATTGGTGTATTTCATTGAAATGATTGCCAATTATAATATAATATAATAAAAACGACGGACCTCTCGGATTTTCAAGGAGGCGACAGGCGCTACTTTAAGAGGTGCTGCCTCAAAAGTAATGTCTGCAAAGCAGAGGTCTGTGAGAAAGTCGCGGTTGTTGGCTGAGAGAGACCGTTAGTCGGACTATAAAATGAAATCGTTAGAGAGGATCGGAAGACAACGGCTCCTAAAATCACTGCTAAGCTCCTCAGATGACATTAACAGAGCCCAGTTTCCACAAAACTGTTCATCCAAAATGTTATCTGATGGATCATCGTTGGTTACCTTATTTCCGACCTCCAAAGAAAGTTGACTACTGCCTTCCGTCAACCGTAAAACGTGATGAGGGTACTGTGATGATGTTCTGGGGTGCCGCCGGGCCAATGAATTTCATATCCTGTAGGAAGTATTAAAATCCGAAACAATTTAGGAAATTTGGGAGTCCAATTTCGTCTTAGGGTCATTCAGAAACTGTCAAAGAATGGCGGCACGAGGAAAATTCCAGTGAAGTTGAGCATCTCCTCTGGCCACCACAATTCCCAGACCTCCTCCAACCTTATTGAGAAACATTTTTGATCGATTTTAGAGGTTCAAACAAGAAGAAGTCCATTTTCACCACCGCCATCGTCTCTAAAAATTGTGGGGTGTTTTTAGTAAAGATTGAGCTGAAATTCCTTTGGAACACCTCGGCTAATTGCGCATTTAGCTACCAAAAAAGGTGGTTTTCCACCATATTAATGTGTTTTGTTGATTTTTCAAGATGTCTCCACTATTTTGTCCATCCCTTTTAAATGATGAAACAGAAATGAAATGAATCATGTTCAAATGAAAATATTATGGTAGTTACTCAAAGCTTTTGCCTTTTACACTGCGACGATCTAACTGCGCTAGCACAGCAGTTACCTCTCTAAAAATCTGTCCATGGGGCTTGGATCAAGTGCTTCTACTCATGCAAGCTTTTCAGAGGTAAACACTACAAACCAAGAACGATTATTCTGTAAAATATATTCCAAGCACCTTGTGTGTTCTTATCAAGCCAAATTATGGATTATTGCTTTTTGGTAAATTTCAGATATTCAATTGATCTGTGTCTATTCAAACATAAGAAATTTTCTGACTTAATTGTCTTTCTAACTAACGACCCCTTGAGCCATTGATGAATACAAAAATGAATTCTATAAACTTCTTGAAAGGCGTTAAGACTCAGGCCAGAGAAATGTGTCCATACTATCTGCTACTCACTTAAGTTTACGATAATTCGATAATCTATTTTACACTTCTTTTTCTTGAAGGTGTTTTATGCTCTGGTTCGTTAATCCTTCATTTAATATCAATTATATCCAGGTGATGGTGTAGGAACTACGCCCTATTAGACTGTTAATTATTTTCATCATGATAAAAATTTACTTTGGTTGACCTATGCAACTGACATATAAGCAGAACACTTCCTTATTAGACAAACATTAAATGATTGAAATTTATTTCCGACAAAGTCGAGAAATACTGCTGAAGGCAACGCATGGATTGCTCTGCTTTTTCTCTCTTCAGGTTTTTCGGAAACAAAATTTCCTAGTAGGAGAAAAGGGCCACCCAATTTGACCGTTTCGGGGTGCTAAAATTTTCTCCCTAGAATCTTTTTTTCCTCCTTTGCAAAGCATGCAAAATGAATTATGTTATGACTGGAATATCAGACTGTAAATTTAAATACAAATGTTGCAAAAAGAGGTGGAAATGTTGTAAAACTATCCTGGTCTACTCAATGACTTATAATCAAGCAAGTAATCCATTTGTTCATTAACTACCATCTGAATTTTACTAAATTGGATTTTGGTATTTATTTACTTATAATTCTGGGACTATTTAGATCTTGTCTCCATTACTATCAGTATTTTAAAAGTTAGGACAATTTTTTTAAGTCAAATTAATTTTTCGAATGTTTTATTTATATATGACAATAGGTTAGAACAAATATACAATTCATTTACTTTCGATGACCAATAAAATCGCGAAACTTTCGCCATTGTTTGATTTACACACTCCAAGTCAGAACCTAAATGATCCAAAGCACTATACGATCAACTACTAGGGAGTATCTGAGATTGTTATTCCATTGAAATGCAGAACTAATAAACTAATAAGGCTTGTGAAATCCTTAGATCAGTTTCGCCTAAATAGAAACCCCATTATTCGTCCATCAACGGACACAGCATGCATCGTGCGTTGTTGTTTGGATCAATTAGAGGTAAGCATGTTTGTAAGCGCATGAATAATTTACTGCTCCCAGTGAGCAATCCCAGGATTCGCATGGCCTCGCGGCTTCACATAACTTTTTAATGCGTCAGTCCCATTATCTGGCCATTACAACCTCACTCAGCTCGACTGGAAATCCCCAGTAGCAGCGTTATTTTTCTCCCAGAAATAGGCAGGCATTCAGTGTCTTAATCGATTGAGCAGCAGTAACTTCAGTAGTACTCCATAACCCGGATATCTACGGACTGATTCCGCACTTAAGTGATTACTAAGATGCTCTTTCATCCATAGTTATTTAAATCAGGAAAAAGGAAAGGTCGAAGAGTTTTACCGAACAAAAAGTTTATGAAGTAGTCAAGATTTTATTCGCCACGAATGCCAAAGCCGCAGATTCTTTTCTACGATAGTCAGGAATGGATAGATTTATTCCAATTTTGTGTTTTATTAAAAACCCTAAATAGAAAGCTTAAAAATGCCAGTTTAAGAAAAAATGCTCATTTTTGGCGACACATTCAATCTCAGACAAAATAAAACCATTTAATTCACAGGTCACCCTCAAGTTTTGTTAGAATGTAAACCTTAATTAAAATGAACGAAGTTTAAGTGAAGCTCAACATTACTGCTGTGTTTAAATGAATTGGAAGTGTGCAAGTTTTATTTTAGAGAACAATAAATTCACAATCACTTTGACTAAAACCCTGCTAACATGGAAGAGTCATTTTTGGCACATAATGGAATTTGAGTTCGAAAAAAGAAACGCAGCAGTCGACGAAACTATTAGAAACATTAATTCAGCTTATGGGATTTGTGATAGAAAGGAGATGGTTGCAGAAAGTGGAATGCGAAATTCAGAAATACCGATTTCATCCTTCTCAAAGTGGTAGCTCGAACCGGACGTCCTGAACAATAACTTGTCACCGTCATCTTCATGAGTTGTTTGAAAATAACCAACACAAATAGCGAGTTGACATCTGCTCTTCTCTCCATTCTTGCTAACTCGTTTTCCCTTGTTTCTATCGACGAAAAATTGATATCTTGTTTTGCAGCTTACAAAGATATCTGAGTGCCGGAGCTTTTGTAAAGTCTCAGGGGGTTGAAACCAAATGAATTTTACGATACTGGTAGTAATGCGCTTGATGAGTTGCTATTTCATTCCCCGGTGGAAGTTAAGTCAGAAAATTGAGATAGATATTCGGGTGCTTTATTCGTTATAATAATTTTCTGTCTGCAAGCAATCCTACTCATGACGCATTCCCTTTTAGTACGAGGGTGACACACTACGACCGGAAAAAAAGGTAGCCCACTGCAACACCCTTTTCACCTCTACTAATCCTGTCAAAAGAGAAGAATGATTAATTTATGTGTTTGCAAGTATCCCAATACTCTCCTGAGTCGGCCTTTCCTTTTGCCTTCCTCTCCTTCAAAGTAACCCGCATCTGGACCAATGAGAGTGAAGAGAAAGTTAGAGGTTGGCCTTTTTGGGAAATTCCACATCTTTTCCATTCAAATGATTCCTTTAAACCGAAAAAAATATATTAAAAATTCAAATAAAAACTTAATGAAGCTTGCTTAGGTCACCTTATTGATGAAGTCAAGTTCAACCATTGGGTTAGCTGTTTTCTAGATTTTAATTCTGATTATTTTGTGCATTTAATAAATTTAACAGATTTATACACTAGAAAACGGTTTCTGATTGATGATTGTCATAAAAAATGTTTGCTTTTTTAGGCCTGATCAATGTAAACATACCTTATCCTCAGTAAACTCATTGTATATTATCCTTTTATATTTGTAATCGCTACTTTAAGAGATTGCCCAAAATTTTTAAGAGTGAATATAAAAAGGTACTAAGAGCATCTGTAGATGGTATAAAAAAGATAACTAACCATATCATTTCTGCAGCTTTTTGTAAAATATCTTGCATTCTGTACAAACAGCTCGAATCTATTACATTTTTTGATGAAAACTTTAGCAAATAGAAAAGAAATTCGAAAAAAAATGTGCACAAAATCATTTTTATATTAACAAACATATCATAATTAAGGAAACTAATCTAAATCGAATATTTATTAACTGGTGTTTCGCAATAATTGTTTATATTGTTGAAGCATAGTTAACTAGATGGACAGTTTGGAATTACACCTGCTAGTAGTTATAGAGGCTACAAAACAGTTAGAAACTGACCTAATGAAATAGGCAGAAATTAGCCACCTAGGAGTTACAGGTCAAGAAAGGAATTAGATGACGCATTTAATAAGGCTGATAGCTTCAAGTACAGATTTCATGAGCTTTGTGGTAACTTCAGATGAGCCATCCCATCTTAAAATCTTTTCGAAATGAAATTTGGACAGAGGTGAGGTAAGGATTCCTTATTCTGCTCAAATTGGTTTTCCTAAAAATTTTATATTTTTGACTTCAACTTTTGGGAAACAATCGTAAATTTTATTGACAAAAAACAATACCCGTAAATGGACTGGTGTATTTGTTTTAAAAAACAAACAAAAAGTTCCTGTTATCATTTATAAAAGTACTTACATCTCGTCAGAAAACACTTTGAAACAACCTATTTAATTAATTTATACATTTAATAGGACAATGGTCGAGATCTACGTTATTTTGCTCAACAGATTCTGTGCATTTCAAATTTGATTTTCAATTTATTTTTATTTTCACAAATGTGGAATAAGTTTCCATGATTTCGGGGATTGGGCAAACAGAAGCATGAAGACTGACAGAGTTCGATGAGGACAGAAGTGGTCATCTTTTGGAAATGACACGTCGCAGAGACAGGGTCAAGAAAAAAGAGAAACTGTTTAACAAACTCAATAAGACCGAAAATTGCCCCAAGTTGGTACTTCTGCACATATTTTATGAGTCTACTGTTTCCTACAAATGAGCCTTTCCATTCTGTCTACGCAGTTTGATCAATAGCGTTGCTCACTCCTCCTCCTCCTCCTCCTCCTCCTCTTCTCCTCTTTGAGTCACACAGGAGTAGTACTTCCGTTTCTTCAAAGTTTACCCGGTAAGACCAATGAGGAGGGCCTGATGAAAACCCGGGTGGGGTGGGTGGGGTAGAGCAGCGGGCTTTGCTTTAACTTTCTTCAAACTCATCCTGCGCTTTCCAATTGAGGTGGTCGGTTTGGTGACTCGGCATGACTCTTCTCTCTCCCAGCCGGGGGTCTTCTCCTCTTTCTCTTTGTTGAAAAAAGGTAGTGTACCTCTATGCCTGCGCTTTGGTGGTAATGGAACACGCAAAGAGGGACGGAAGCTTATGAGTCAAGGTGTAGCTGGTGTACGAACATGATTAAAATTCACAAAGTTGAATAAACTGCAACTTCCCTTCCGTAAATAAAATATCCCCTGGGTCGTTGCATACTGATGCTAGCTTAGGATCTCTAGAGTAATTATTGCCAATCCAGACCGAGAAAGCGCTCTCAGAAGCTGGTTTAAGAAACATTTCCACAGAAAAAGTGCAAAATCAGTGGTTACCTTGAGCAAAATCTTTAGGAATAACGTTATCTCTATTTTTACCAACATTCCATTAAATTCATTGAATTTTTTATGAAGAAATTCTTAAATTCCTCTCAAAACCACAGTAGATACCGGTAATATGATATGTGAAAAGGAAAACACCTTAATTATTTCCAAAATCGTGCTCATCTTATGCTTTACTAAATTTCCTGTGCTGCAAAAACTTATTATTGATAAGAAGCAATTTAATGTATTATAACTTAACTTGACATTACGTCAAACACGTGCCACTAAAGTAATCGGTGTAAATTTAAACCATTTGGGCACTTTAAATTAATTCTTCCGTATTGGAAATGAATCCAACCTTTACGGGAATGGTTTAAAAGTATTTTAGAAACTTGGAAATGAAAAAAACATTTGTGGATGTAATCGGCAAAAAAGTTGCCTGGGGATAAAATTTTACTTACGTGCAGAGCAAAAAATGCGCTTCTAGCCAAACTTGCTTTGTCTGCGTTTTACAGACTTTTTGCACGCAAATTCAACGCAAACCTTGAATAAAAAAATACCACACGGCGATCTCAGTGGTCGAGGTTTGAGAAAAGGCTCTTTTTTCTTTGAATAAAAACGTTTCAAAATGTGCGGGGAAATACCAAGGGTAGAGGTGGCATGGGCTCCCTTGTTTTGGATATGAATTTAAATAAACAAACTCGGGCTAAAAAGGCCACAACTTTTGTTATTTACGACTGAAATGGTAAGAGTAAATCCGTTCCGTCTATAAGAAATCTTCATTGAATTAACTTACTACCATTCGTTTGAACTAAAGTGTTTAAGAGAACACTCTGACCTATCACAGAATAATTTGTCCACTAGTAGTTATATATTTTGTAAAGCTGTTTTGAATACCATCTTGCCTTCTGTTTAGTTGCACGAATATTTATTTCAAAACAGGCAGCTGCTTTAATTTTTCGTTAGAGACAGGAATTTAGCCTATACTGATATCGAGTTATTCTATCTTTGAAGGTTGCAATTAGTAATAGAAATACCTTAACTATATCATGGTACTATTCGTAAAATTGACTTATTTATACATATTTTTAAATAAAAATGATTCTTGAGGTGATAATACACCACTAACTCTACACAAGTTCGGAAGGTTTCATGAAATGCACAGCTTTTCACAATTGCTTTATCGTCATTTATTGCAAAGAAATCAAATTTAAATTTCTTGTAGATACTCGGTGGGAAAAACTGAAAATGTAAGTGACATCTCCCAAGTATTCAAAATGCACAAGACGTCAGTTCAGAATTAGGCTACAAATTAAGTAATTTTATTCGCTTGTAAGTTTCTTATTGGTAATTCTGGACATAGACTGCTTGGCCCATCAATTTTAAATATATTCCAAAAGTATTTTAATTTCATTTCCCTGTTGGCATCTAAATAAATAAATAAATGACGTAACCTTAATTAACTGCGTCTCTTCCAACCAGCAAGAGAACAAACAGTTTCCACTAACCAGGAATCGATATGGCATTGCTTGATATGTCGAGCTAACCAACGTCGGTGACGATACTACGTATGGCATGACTCCGCAGGCGAACAGAGGCCTTTTACGCGGGCTTCCTGCCACTTTATTTGCCATGAGCAGTCCGCATTCACTTTCCAAACCTTCGCTTACATCCAGAATCAAAGCAGACGACGGAGAGCACACAAGAACCGAACAGGTGTGGTCGTAAGTCAATCCTATTATAAGGCAACCGTTGCCGGCATGGGCTTAGCTGCCAAACTGGCTACTGCTCACCACCAAAGGACCGATTCAGCACAAGTTTACTTGATTAGGCCATGTTAGAGCTTCGGCAGAGTTGGTTTGCTCTTCTCCGACGCCAGCTGTTGTTTTCGTTGTCGTATATTGCAATTTTTATCAATCAATAATACATTGTTCAAACGATGAACTCTCTCTAGCATACAGGTTCTAGAAATGAGGCCTCAATACGCGCACATCTCAAGAGAAAGTACTTATGTACAAGGTACTAGTGGTTCTAGCTTGGGATTTTATAGGTAAGAATGGATAATCGTGGCATTTATAAACTCCAACAGCCAGGTCATAGAGATACCTCATCATTGGCCTTGCATCATAGAGGATCACAAGCGTTTGTTTGCAGTGAGCGTTACAATGGGGACTTAGACTCACGCTACTCATGAATCGACTTTTAATAAGTTGAAAAAGCGTTTGTGGAACTTTAACGATGAATTTCCTATAGTTCTCGTTTAGGAATTGGTGGTGTAGCAGATTTTACAACTCATTATCAGCATAGAAAGCGATGTAGTATTGGTCTCGATACGAAGTGTTAGGAATGAATTTTCCAGTCTCGTCAAGAAAAGGAATCAGAGTAGTTGAGAACTATGCAACCAAATATTTGTAAAAGATTTTTCAACATTATTTCACATAAAGGGACTCGAGAAAGCTGTTTTTTAAGCTTTCCCAAAGGAATGGTCTACCAGCGAAATACCACGAATTTGTCGTTGGTAAAATTGGTTTTTTTGTGATAGCAATGGCACTATGGTATTGTTTATCTAAGCTACAGCATTAGGAGACAAAAAAACATTGAAGGACTCTTTAGTGTTATAATAAACCCTGGCTGACGACCATTTTTGAATTTTTCTTGAGGTATTACTGGGGCAGAATCCCACAGTCATACCTACAAGTGGCCCATTACTGGCTAAAGTTCTTATGTGTGATGAAATTACATTTTTACTCCGCCATGTGGTGTCAAACGTTTTACAGCTTTCAATAAAATCAGCTGTGTTAGAGCAAGCGGATCGTCCGCTGTTATCTAGTTTTCTTATGGCTTCCAGGGCCTTTTTCGGTGCTTCAATTCACAAATTCCAGAGCCATTGCTCACTAAGCAGAGGCGTAATCTCTTCATATTTTAATAGTCGTCGCGATTCATGATGAGAAGATTTTTCATCTTTTTCATTTAACAGGCAGGGTCCCAGTCATCCATCCTCCTCGTTTTCACAACGTCTTTGAAGCTGCATTATGTGCGTAAACCTCGTGAAAACACCTGAACAGACCACTCACATATTTATCTGGGCAATTTCGAATACACTATTGATTCAGGAAGACTGACAAGGTCTTTTTCCACCCACTTCTGAAACTTGGGCCTAAACTCCATAAACTAAAACCCCTTTCCATAGTAAGCTTTAATTAAGCTGCTCTACGCTTACCGAAGTCCTGGTTGTATCCATAATCTAGGGCATCGGAGCCGATGTTTCACCGGACAACAAGCCCCATCCCCTCCCCGTCGGAGAAACACACACACAGGAATGGAAGGAGTAGGAAAAAATAGTAATTCCCGGTACCCCTCCATATGTGTCCCGCTCTCTCCTGAGTGAATGGGCAGGCCACGGTGGAGGTAGAAAAACCTGCCCTACACCACTGCGTGTGTGTGTGCGTCAGAGGTTGTTTGACTGCGTGTGTGTACTGCGTCGTTGACTCTCGTCTAGACTGGGCTCTCCCTACCTCTCTCCCTCCCTCGCTCCCTCCTGTAAGCGCGAGTTAGTGGAGTGGAGTTTTTTAACACGCTCTCAAGCTACTCTCTCTCGGTCCCAAGGGCCGATAAGTGTGAGATAGGCACTGAATGGGACGGTGGAGGGCTTTTTTTATAAATCCGACCTAACTTTTGACCAGAGGCTGTAGGAAAGTTAGATGGTGTGATAGTTAAGCAGACGTGGCTAATTAAAGAGTAGGTGGCAAGCACGAAATTTCGTTTCAAAGTATAATGGAAGTGTATCGTATCCATTGGAATAGAAGTATTTTAGCTGAAAAATGGGCGCGTTTCAGTCTTTGTCTAGTGAGTGCTCAAAATCACAATCCTAGGAAACAACATGCGAGAAAACGCGCTTACTTACTGATTTGTATCATAATTTTAAGTCAAGCAGTGCAAATATTGCTAAAGTAAGGATTAGTTGTAGAATATCGCTGTCAGTTGTGATGGAGCATTGAATAATTCGGTCTGTCACAACATTTTTCCACCTCAGAAGCTACTGCGGAACTCAATAAATTTTTGGGCTGCTGTTTTTAATAACTCTCATCTGATTCATAAACTCCTTACTTTATCTGAAAATGCTCAGTATAGTATTTAGTGGCATAATTGAAGATAGTTTCTTCTACACACAATAGAAAGATGCAAAATTTGCCCCTTAATTCTAAACCTTTTAATTTAACAACTAAAGAATGGATTAAGTAAAATGTCATAAACCTTGAGCAAAAACAAAATCTGTTGGAGAGCTATTGCTTTCAGATATTGCATACATCTGTATCATCATTCGATAGAAACTTTCTATGCTCTTAACTTGGTAATACATACCTGCAGCAAATGTGCTAATTTCGCTACCAAATGCTTTTACTGTCAACTTTCAACTCTAATAGCAAACTGCGGTTTCTTCCACAATTGCCTGAGATCCAAAAAGGGCCTTACACTTCAACTTCTGCTTTTGGATGATCAACGGAAATTGTGAACTTCGCAAAGCTACCATTTAATCTTTTTTGAAACTCTAAAAACTTGTGCTAATTATCACTATACCTAATGACCTATGAAGTCTGTAGCAACTGAGATGGAATTTTGTAATATAAACTTGACTAATGGTGCGTACATGGTCATCTAAACGTTCCAACTATTGAAAATAAAAAGAACTGTCTAAGTACAAGCTTGGAAATATTCTTTCGAGAGGTTAGCATTTTCTGTTCAGAAAAGATTGCAAGCAAAGTGTTTAGAAGCTAGTAAATGGGATCGCTTAATCTTATTAGACCAGATATTTCTAATTGCATTTAAATGAATAAGATACAGTTGGTCTACACTATCATATAAATGATATTTATTATTGAACATTAATACTACTTATTATATCCGTGGAGAAATTAAGAAAATATTTGCTTTTACTGTAGGGAGACCAACACAATTTTAATGATGTCCAAAATTCGCATTCAGTAAATTGAATATTTCAAATACAATATACATCATATAGATTAAATATCATTACGTTGAAATATGCTTGAATCCACGTGAATCCACTGACATTGCTTAATGTTAAACGAATCACTCTCTGCGATTTGGATCCCATTCTGTGGGAATCTCAGTTAAAATATCAAATTAATGTCATAAATGACAGATTTCAGCATTTCAATGTGTTTTGATAGGACTTCAGCAAAAATCGGCTAATTGAAAAGAAAATATTGGTGTTCTCCATTACCGGTGACAAAATCTCCAATCTTCTGGGTCAAAAGACTAGTCAGTGTCAATAGAAAAGAACAAATTGAAATTCTTTCCCTAAATACCGGTTTTGAAAAGTTAATATTCCCATAAATAATTTTTTAAATGTCAGGAGTAGCAAACTTTTAATCAAATGCTACATTTTTAAACATCAAAATGCTTTGAATCGTCTCATTGCTCGTCAACATTCACCAATTCATTTTTCCTGATAAGCAGTTCTATAAAATGGCTATTATTTCAGTCATCAAATTCCCGAAATTCCCACCACATAGAGAGCCAGCGACGCATTCGCACGCACGCCCATGCAAAACCCACTGCTTCGTCTTTTCATTTAAATTTTTGTTCATCCTTTAAAAGTTTGCACACGCACACTGAGTGAGGTTGGGGAAGGGGAGAATTTTCATCAGGCGGGTGGAGGCGAAGGAACTTTGTATTTTAGGGCGGAGGGAGCGACATCCATCCCTTCCTCCCTCCTCCTCCTCCTCCTCCTTCTCCCAACCTCCACTTTTCTCTCTCTCTCTTCACTCCAGCCGTCGCCAGAATGCAGCGCAGGCAGAAACGCAAATTCGCCTCCCTGCCTCCCTACGGAGAGCGGCATTGCAAAAAACTCGCATTGGGCGAAAGAGAAGGCGGATTTGGGGAGGAGGGACGCACCGCGGGCGCGCTTCACCCCTCCGCCCTCTGATAGGCAGCTCGCCTGAGCTGGCGTGGACGCGTGGCTGGGTGCATTGCCCCTTCCCCTTCCTCACCCCCTTCGTACCTCGTGATTCTGGGCTTAGAGGAGTTTAAATTTAGCCTCCTTCGCCTGCATCTCCACCACCACTGCTTCCTCTTTCGTAATTACAATACCAGAGGGAGAGGGGAAAAGAAAGGAGCAGTCATCTCGTCCAGGCCGATTTTATTCAACCGTAGAAGTTGGGCGTATTTAAATGAGTAGATTTGCGAGTATTTTAATCAAAAAGAACTCACCGGAGTGTGCATACTTGGTGGTTGAAAATACGGGGTAAAATGGCCTAAATTTGCAAGGGTTTGTAAGAAAAATTGCTTATTTCCACGGAATGGATAGGTATAGGTTTCTAATTTCCCGAGAAGCACTATTTTAACGAAATATATCATGGTTGAGTTCCACATAATTCTGTTAATAAGGATGTTAACGAAAAATGCGAAATCAAACTGAGTCATTGCAGATAGAACAGTGTAGGTTTATGTTATTTATGCATGACTCTGCAAAGTTCAAATATTCGTGAAATTTCCTATTATATTATCCCTTTATCGTACAGATAACTGTGAAATTGAACCCAAAAGAAACGACTCAATATTCAGTTCGATTCTTTTTCATAAAATGATAACTAATCTCTTTCTTCCTGGCATTCAAAATATGGTTAAAAAGTTTGATTTTCTAAAGTAATCAAATATTACCTAAATTTGGGTATCGATGATTTCCTGCTTCTTGTTTTCTCCAACTTCGCTTGTAAAATTGAACTTTTCAAAAAGTTACAACCTTAACACTCAAACTGATTGTACTGTTAATTTTAATTTTATTTTTAGAATAATAAAATCAGCTTTATGTGATTTTGAAAAATGATCTAGTTTCTATATCCCTGTAAATTATATTGAATGTGATAATGCGGATAATTAACAGCACACATTTTGGTAAACACTCACTTCATTAGGACAAATTCCCTAAAACACCGAATCTTCCCATGAATTCCGTACCTCACCGGCGCTGAATAACGAACTCTATGGCACAAAAAATCTCCAATATGCTCCTCACTTTCCATCGATTGTGACTCCACAACCCCGTATATTTTCCCAGGAATAGAGAAGAGCCTTTTGACAAACTCTGTAGCAAAATATCTAACGTTGCTCCAGGGGAAAAAAGTAGATGGGATAGAGGCCTAGGGGATTCCTAATGGCCTTAATCGGCTTCAATTAGAGCCCTAATGACACTGTCCAACTAATCTCCCACCCATTAATCCTCTTTCTCTCTCTAAAAGGGAGAAAATGGAGGGGTGGAGAACAGATGAGGCTCCAGCGAGAGAAAGTAGCGCAAAAGGCAGACCTGACAACAGCTGAACTGGTAGCAACAGCAGCAGCAGCAGCAGCATCAGCTCCGTAAGCTTGATGAATGCGTTTCTGTTGCAGTGAGAAAGATTAATTATTACTGACTCCATCACCGCTCTTTTCTCTGCGTTGCTGGAAAGAAAAACGCGGCAATCGACATTATTCTATCTTCTTTCCTAATTTGGTAGGAAAAAGGATAAGCGAGGTAGCAACCTAATTCCTCGCAACGCCTCATTTTTCATCTCGGTTGAGATTTATTGGCTTTTTTAGCTTCTTTGGCATTTGCATTAGATGCAAGTGGGATTAGATGCAGATGAAAGTTGTCTAGAAAAATTAAATGTGCATATAGGAGAGATTGCCTTTGTTTGTTTTCTGGTGTCCATACTCATTTCGAAACTGTACCCCTTCAATTTCCAAGGTGGGTTCGGCATTCATTAGACGATTTTGTGATGGGTATCCATTCTGAAAGTGCAGTTCATGGTCAGAACATGAAATTCTTGGGGTAATTTGATAGCAAATTACATTTTCACTACTTCAATCACCGTAATTCACCGTCGTTCCTTTCGCAGAGACTAGGAGCTACAGTGAAGACATGTAGGTGAAAATATACGGAACCTGAAAGCTTACAGTTTGTTTTAAACTTTATTAAGTCCAAGTGATAAATGACATCTTGTCTATTTCTTTATCAATTTCAGTTTAATTTGGACATTGATAGTGAATTAGATAGCATTATATAAATAATGCGTTATGGAAATTGTTGGTAAAAATGCTTGGTAAAACAGCGTTTGTCAAGTTCCCCTGAAGCCTTGTTTGCCATAAATCTCTTCTCATAGTGGACCATTTTTTCAGGGCAAACTATTTAATAAAAAATGCAATTTTGGAAGTGCATTAGCTCATTGTCATATTTTGGCATGAAAATATTCTGCCCTTTTTGGGGATTTATTCCAGTGGGGCTGAAACTTCCGATCCTCTAGATTTCTGCTCAGATAAGAGCACAATTAGATGGTCGATTATGCTGCTTACTTAAGTCATTCGCAGCCTCGTAGAATCCATTGAGATTCTCCCAGTAATTCCCCAATTCAGTCTTTTCTGTCGTTCAAAAACGCAGAAAGATCATAATCTAATTGTTTTCTAGCCGTAGTAAACACAATCAATGCATTATATATGCGGAAGAGATATTAGATTTGATGAATCGAATTCCCAACGCTATACTAAAATAATTTTGCAAATTCTCATTTAGTTTCTCTCTTTCCACAATTAGGCGACTGGGGTTTTCAAAGCCAGCGGCAAAGCCGTCGGCGTCGTCGACAACGAGCAGCGGGAGGAGGAGGAGGAGGAGGAGTGGGACAAAAACAACGCTCTCAAGAAACCCGCGCAGTTTTTGCCTCCACTCTCTGCTTGGCTGACAAATGACGATGCCTTCGCAGCGCAGCCACCTTCTCCTCCGCCGCCGCTGCCGCCTCCGCCGCCAAAGTGAAGATGGTCGCGTCTTTTTCAGCCCTTCTCTCTCGCTGTCGCTGAGCCCGCAGACTTCTCAAGCGCGCACACACTCTCCCCTCCTTCCAGTTTTTTTGCATTCCTCCACCTTGTCTTTTGCGGCATCTCGAAGGGGCCCCTCTCATCTCGCTTCCCCCGCCCGGAGCTCTAACTGTCGCCGCAAACAAGGAATAAAAAAGGCGCAAGGCTGGGAGCGAGAGAGGGCGATAGTTGAGAGCTCCCGCTCCCACCGCTCTTGGCTCATTGCGGAGCAGTTGATTTATGGCAGTGGTGTGGAAACGACTTACTGCCAAGTGGAGAATCATGTAAATTGGACCGAGGTAGCAAAGTAGTCTTTGAAATGACTCACAAAAATGCATAAAAAAACCGTTTTAGACTGGTTCCGGGATTCTGTTGGTTCAACAGATATGCTGTTATCCATCAAGACAAGTGATAGTTAACTTTGAACTGAACAGTTACGATTATTTGCCATGTTGAGCTCTTAAATATAAACTACTGATTGTGGAGTCTATAAACCACGAAGTCACGAGGATTGAGCATGCTTTTTCAATGCTAAGTTTAGTGGGAGATTTAATAGAAATTAACTAGAACAAATCACACTTAACTACAAATAATAGCTTTCATCGCATCTTCCCTGGGAAAGATTTGCTGTCAATCTTTGAACCTGTCATAAAAATCAAAACCTGACGTGTTTTAATACTTCCTGTTTACTATTTTTTACCTGACATGTTTATCTACAAAAACGATTAGTATGGGCATTGAAAAAATTTGGTTAAGACCCTTTAAAATGGCAGACCTTTGGGACTTTCAAAGAGGCTAGTGTAACAGAAACTGCCACCAGTCTCATAAGTAATGGCCGCCGCTTTTCAAAGAGAAAGAAAAACGCCGTTTTCAGCAAAGCACAGGTCTGCTGTCTGGCCGAAAGTTGTCGAAGTTGTTGGCTGAGAGAGACTGTCGCACTCTCTTAATTCGACTTGTTAGAGAGAATCGCCGCAAGACCACGGCTCCTAAAATCACTGCAGAGCTCCTCAGTGGACACCTACAGAACTCATTTTCCACAAAACTGTTCCTAGTCGGGAATGGTGGAGTGGAAACTTCAAGAATCGGTCCTCCCTCGACTAATCATCTTTTACCACCTTATTTCCCACCTCCTGCTACGTTTGGAGACAGCCGAAGGGAGTATTTAATCTTTACTTCGATGATCTGCGGTGCTATTTCTTAGAAATCCCATGAATCAATGAGTTCCATTGAGATTATTTGGGAATTTCTTGCTACCAAGTTCATTCTAGAGCAGTTAAATAACTGTGGTTTCCGGAGTGAAACGCCGCCTTATTTCAAGACGGTAATGCACCAATGCATATTGCTATTGTTATTGCCTGAGAATGGCCACCTCAATACCCCAGGCCTAGACAGCATTATTGAGGAACATTTGTGGTAGATATTGTGTCCATAGCAAGCACCTATGGTAATTCTAAATACCAGATTGTTGAAATAAATTTGTGCCCAATTTTGAAGCATCTTTACACTAGTATTGGTAATAATTCCAGAAGGATAATTGGATTTTCAAAGGTTTCACTAAGTCTTCGAAAATAACTTTGATTTTAAAAGCACGATCTTTAGTCTAACAGTGGGGCAGTGATGTGAATGTGGCTTAACAATTTCGTGGTCTAATAAAGTTAGGATATCTTTCAGTATTTACTTCTTTCAATTTTTAGTGAAAGAAATTCTCTTTTACTAAAGTGTACCTCATTTTCACGGAAAAAATGCGGAAAATTGACGAGCCAAGAAAAAAGTTGAAACTGCCTAGGAAAGTGACACGAGCTCTGTGGTAGACTCGGTGCTGACAGGACCTGCCAAAGAACTGGTGTGCATTGTTGCACATTCATTCTTCCCATAATAGAGAATTTGGTAGTGACTACGTGGTTCTACAAGCGGTAATACTAAATTGGATAGCTGTTTCATTTAATCATTATTGAGAAATCCCACCTATTACGCATCGGGATGTTAAGAAATTTTATCAAATCTGAATAAAGTCGAAGGGATGTCAGCTAGATTTTTGAGTTGATTGTGTTCAGACCAATCAGACGATGAACTGATAAAGCAAGATAGGCTTCTTCTAAGTGAATACTGTCAGCCGCCTCGTTGGTTGCTGAGTTTACTTCCTTTCTTGAGCTCATTTAATATTATTTGTTTAAAATGATTTCTGGGTACTTATATGTTGTCCATTTCGAGTAATCTGATCCGTTTAGATGTATGGTAACATATTAATCATACTCAGCTTCTCTAGACGAATAAATACTCCCTAAATTTTGTTTAAATTAAATAATGTACAATTCAGTCAGAACTTATTGCCTAACCTGGTAATGATCCAAATGTAAAATTCCATCTCCTAGAAAACTCAACAATTTTCATTTTCTTGTCAACACGCACAATTTTGCCTTATTTATGTGGAGTTTCTTCCTGTCATTGTAGTTCTCTCCCTGGGTAATTAATCATTGCACGTTCGGCTCCGACAACAGTTTCCCATTTGTTGACAGTAGGTCGTTAATCAAATCTGACTGCACCGAATCACGGCGATACGCTGGAGATGTTCCCAACTATGCATTTTTCACCTCCCTCACTTGTCAAAATACCGCTATGTGGCACGAGGAAATCGAAATTTGGCCTGTGCCAATCTCGATCAATGCAAAATGCGATTTTAATTATTAGTTTCGAACTATCAGTGGGTCTGAATGTTAGTCATATGAGAAATTCGGTCTCACATATAATGCAATCGCATAAAACCTGTCCAGCTTTTACTTTTTTGAACAGATCAAAATGTAAAGAGGATTTTGTAGAGTCTAAAGGAGCTGAAAATTATTGCCAACATGGTAGTACCACCTAAGAATCATTTTTGGTACATTGTGTTTTTGTGGGTTCAAAAAAAGAAGACAAACTTAGTAGCCGAAGCATAAAGAAATAAGAGCTCAGCTATTAGCTGCAGAATCCCGATTTTTGGAATTCAGAAATGGAAACGGAGTTAAAAATCTTGGAGAAGTTCCTAAACCTGGGTTCCCAAATAGGTACCTCATGAAGCAATCTCAAATCCCCCAGTTGAAATCTCTTCTCTCCTTTCTCGCATACTGTGTTTCACCCCTTAGGTTGGTAGGCTAAGGCGAAATGTTGATCTCTATCGAAGTATTAAAGGCGGCTGCTTCGTAAAGGGGAAGACCCCAAGGGTAAGGGTTTCTTTTCCATTCTGAGTTGTAACCATAGTCTTTATTGAAGTCTTAGCTCCATTGTCCATGCCAACATATTCATCTCATGAGATAAAGCTCGAATTCTGATGCCAGGGTCTGCCCTAAGACTATTTTTTTGCTTTCTTCTGGTCAACAGTAATCATCTGCTCTGTTAGGCAACCAAATAATGTTTATTGTGTATCAATAGATGGCTCAATCTGTTCTTAGCCTCCTGGGTTATGAATAGTTTAAGAGGATTTCTTCAAGCCCTGAAAACTCTTTGTTCAAGTCGGACTGAAAATGAGAGCAGTCATTATTAGACCATGTGGATTTGCTCCCGTTTCGACCTTGGGCGTTTTCACCCTCCTAGTCCTGACTCATATGAGATTTAAAGAGATACGACTCCCCGATAAGCCCAAATCTCAACTCCACTAGCAGTTTCAGCCACGCTCTGCTTTTTCTAACTTAGCCAGATAAGAGGACTCAAAAAGAGGACCTCTCCAGATTGTTCTGGAGCCAATGAGGGTAGCGCATTTATCCATTTCCTTGTCTTCGAAGACGAGAGAAACATTGTGGACCAGTTTCAGAAGTCGCATCCTTTGGTGCTGTCTTCTTAACGAAATTTGTCCTATCACAATGTGGCTTTTCAGTGCAAGAAGAATTCAATCAAACTACATGAACCTTGGATTCAAAGCGTTTTAACGAATTTTCATGGCCTTGAAGATTCCACCTTGATAAGAGGAGTTACAACTATTCACACCAGATTCTAGTCTATCGATTATTTTTTTAAGAATTTTTTAAAATTATCATCGTTTTATCAAGTTTAATGGAGAAGAAAGCCAACTTCCACTCAGAGTGGTAGACGGCTGTTTGTCTGCACCTCATAGACAGTTATACCTACCTAACTTAGGAAAACTTGCCACGTCTTCTTCATTCGTATTATATTTCACTATTGTTTTTCTTTAATTACCTTGTCAGAAAAGATGTAAAATAAATAGTGACAAGGATTTATATAGATTTTTGAAATGAATCATTCATCTAGAATCTTCTCATTTTTCTGAACTAATTTCAAAATTTTGAAGGGATTCATTTATATTTATTAAGTTGTCTTTGTTAATTTCAAGGGAAAATAATATCTGTACATTATGTTCTTTAAAGATTAAATTAATCTACTATAGGTGCTATGCACCACTCCAGTGTTTAATGTATTAATGCATTGTTCATTTCTGTGGATATCAATTCGGTCTGCTGAAACGTGTATATTTCATCAAGCACTAATTCGTTAGTGTTTATTATTCCTGTTTTGTTTCCTTCAACACAATTACCTTCCTAACTGCAGATTCCATATTTTATTTCAGTTTGTTTTTATTTATTGTTTTTAGGTAGATTGGGGAAACTGTCAAAGGCTTGTGTAACTACAAATTTTTAAATTTATCATGATTTTGTTCTGGAGGGGATAGTCCTCTCTCTTCAGATCGGTTTGAATGACGCCTGTTGGTCTTGAGGATCAAGTTTTTTTGAGTATCCCTCCTCACTGCAACAGTACAGATGGATAGGTGGTTTGGGGTGTTGAAAAACCTTGAATGGCTTTGCATGAGAGGAAAAACGATTTCAAGGCTGCAAGGGGTACCATAAGATTGATGGCTGTTTGATTGATAATTGGAAGACCCTGAGAGACAAATCACATTTATTTGTTAGAACTGGTGTGTGAATACCACTAAATGTTTCAAAACCTGATGTAGACTCAGTTAAAATATCGTAGAATAGATCTACGGTGATTTTTTAAATTAGGAAACTACGTTTATTTAGCGGAGAATTCAAACATTAAATTCATATTAAAGGAAATTGTTGAATGAATTTGAAAAATTTTCATATGAATCGTGTTGTCTGTTTTCTGATATAATGCAGGCCAAGCATTTGGCTTGTAAAAGATGAAATTCTCTGATACTCAGATCCAAATCTAGAGCCTTGAAATCATGATATTAGATGCGTTAGGAAAATGAAGCTTGAGGTAGTCTTTATAGGTTTATAGATACTTAAATTAACATTAGATTTAAACGCAAATCTATTGGACTCGCTTACATCTAAGATCAAAAATCTAAAGGGGCCTCAAAATAAGATTCTACAGACTTTTAAAAAAATTTGGACCGTTTAAAATGTACTGATTTTACCTGAAAATTATCTAAAGTGTTTGAAAACATACTTTTAATCATATACGAAATAAACTTTAATCGAGGTGTCTAAAACTTTTATAAGGGTGCTCATTAATGTTCTAATTATTAATAAGTGTTATCAAATCTAAATAAAGATGCTGAAAAAGGTTCTACTACTAATCATCATCAAACGAGGTAGTATTTTCGAAATTATCTCCACAAAACGACATTTTTCTCAACTTAATGAATTTTAGACAGTACCATTTTTTGCCTCTGCCTTGTACATTGATGTCGAGATCCTTTTGGCAAAAAATTAACTTAAAAGTGGTCCAACCTGTCCATATTTGCAGCTGTCGTCATAGAAGTCTGTCGTCCGTAAGTGTCGAGAGACCTATTTTTTGACGTCTTCGTTCAAGAGATGGCTTTGCAAAAAGAACACTTAGGAGATTAAAGCCTGGCACGCGAATGCATCTTGGAGTTTTTTGTTCGTGGAGAAGGCAGCAGCAGCCAGCTTGGCTTTTTCTTCTCACGCCTCCGTTTTTCCTCATTCTGCTGAAATCCCGTCCAAAGGAGGCGACATTTTTTTACGAAATTGGACAGCTTTTTGGCCTGAGAGAGAGAGGGCTTAGGTGATGGATTTTCAGAACAGAGAGATGGCTGGGAACAAAAAAACTGTTTCCGACTAGAATCTAAACAGGGTTTAGTGGTGCTCAAAGTAAGTTCTCAAAGTAGAAACGTGTTATAGAGACCGGAGGAAGAATCCGCTCATGACGACGCTCTGTTTCACCAACTACATTGAGTTTCTTTCAAAATTCATCAATTTTTCATCTGCGACTCTAGGGTAAAGCTATTCTCGTCAGAACCAAAAATCTTACTTCAGGAAATAAGACGCAAAAACTTTTTTTAGTTTCCGCATGAGAACACCGATGATGCCGCGGGTTGCATGAATCGTTGTTTAAACACAATGAAATATTTTCTGTTTTTAAATAACCAAAATATAAATTAAGTTTAATTATCAGCTTTCATTGTGAGGAGAGGTTTCATCGTGCCTGAATAAATTAAAATATAATTATTTGAAGACCTCGCTAAAATGCTCTTCGTAGTTTTTGGTAAAAAATGCCGAACTCACATTGGTAGAAAATTTTTAAAATCCACAACGTTTTAGTGAATTTTCTCTTCAAACTACTGGATAAACTCCCTGTGGTAGTGTTTATGCGTGCAGTTTGGGGGACTCGGGCTTTTTTTGCCCCCATACTCTGGTAAAAACCTCCGACATAAACATTTACATTAACAGAATTGGTGTGGCACCTGAGAAATTTGGCTGAATCCTTTCGGTAGCCAATGCCTGATTCAGTCGATAGTGAAATTCTCAATGTCCTGTGACTTGTCTACAATGTATAAGGGCGCTAAATTGTAAGCTGGTTCTGCACAAAACTACTGCGCTACTTGAGAAAGCATTTAACCAAGTACAACAGGGGTGATTTTTTTTCGCCATTCAAACATCGTGTTTCCTTCTTTCGCCTTCAACTAAAAACCTGTGGATACAGTAAAACACTTTGCTTTTTGTGCCTTTTGCCGCGTCGTGTGGTAATAGAACGGTAAAGGAAGCCAGAAATTTCAACAAATGCCCATTGGCTTTTTGTCTTCTGTTGTATTTTTGCTTTCCTATTCAGAATCAAGCAATGTATAACAATGGGTGCTAAGAGGGTGGAGGATTTCCGGACCCGAAAAAAACCCTCAAAAATTTAGCAAATCAAGCAAAATGTGATCGTTTTGGTCAACTCCCTAATATGAGGACAAATTACTATCGAGCCAGGACAATAGATTAGAAGGAGATTCTCTCGTTAGAATATGAGTTCTACATAAACGGAAAAAAAGACCATTTTTATTAAGTCTAAAATCATTTATGACTAGTGGAGTCAACTACTATTAAAATCTTCCCTGCAAATTCTTCTGTGAAGCAAGCAGAATGCTAAAAAAACCGTAATTTATTTGAACTTGCGATCGATTTATCGACTTGGAAACCACCATCACTTTACTACATTCTGCTTTCAAAAATAAGAATTCATACTTAGCTACTGGGTTGTATATGAAGAATGCAAAGGTTATTCAAGTAATTAAAACCTTAAAAGTTTCAGACAACTCCATCGTATCTTGGGTCAAGCGCCGAATTCCTGAGCTAGACTGCAAAATGCAAAAATGCCCTAGTTAATTCTTTGATTAAAATAAAATCGCAACTTTTCCTCACATCTTTTGCAGTGCATTTCGGGCTAATTTCATCAACTGGGAGTGCGCACACGAACGAGAACGCGAGGAAGCGTGCGTGGAACCCCTCCCCTACTCCACCTCCTCCTCCCCCTCCTTCCCCTATTCCCCTGCACTTCCCTGCCGCGACAGCCAATCGGGTGGCCGCGACCTTGCAGGCGGCACGCACGCGCACACACGGGGAAAAAGTGGAGCGCTCCAATACGCGCCCAGTGGCCGAAAAAAGTCACCATCGCATTTCCCCCTCCCTCGCCTGCGCATGCGCGGGGAAAAAAGCGGAGCAGCGTAAGGCGTCGGCAGCGGAGGAGGCGGCGGCACCCCCCTCCCCCCTGCCGTCTCGATTGTGATTGGTGGAGGGGCTGCGCTCCCCTCACTAGGCACTGCCAATTCCCACGCAGAGAGAAAGTGAAAGGGATGCAGTAGTTAGTGGAGGGGAAGGGACCAGTGATGGATGCATCTGTTTGTACTCTGTGTCTTTGTAAACGATACCAGTGAAGGCTCGGTAGCCGAGAGAGAGAGGGCGAGTTTACTGCATCCCACGAGCATCGATAGTGGCCCAGCCAATGGGCGGGCTGGGGAGTGGTATCTCGAATTTGCATATGTTGTGTGGACATAGGAAGTAGTTGATTTTAAATTAGACCAAAACAGCGGCATAATCTCCTACTTGAAGGAAGCCTTTCGCCATTCCTAACATTAAATCGCGCATTCAGTAACAGCAATTTAAATATAATTGAAAGGTATTTGTAAATTTATAGGTCTATAAAGGGACTATATCTATCTTATGAATAGTTACGTGTTTATATAGGACACAGCATGCGATGTTTCAGTTCACTTTTTTGCAAATTATTTTCGCAGAAAAATGAAGCGATTTATCCGAGTATTAAAAGGCCATTCTTAATAACTTACCTAAATTTATAACTGTGAGAGAGGTAGGTTTTTATTTTCAAAAAACAGTGTCAAGAAGAAATTAATTAAAATTAAGTGTAAGATAAAAATCTCAGGGAGGGAGCAGTTTTTTGGTCAAGCTTCCACCGCTCACGCAATGGCCCAGTCGTTTTAAATTTAATCCTTTTTTCGCACGAATTAATTCACCACTAAGCTATTTAATTCTTAAATATTGAGAAAAATTAGTCAGAAATGGTTCATTAATATAAAATAAAAGTTGATGGCAGGCTAATTTTGGGAGAATGTTTAAATGGATTTTTAACAAAGGAGCAATTGGAGCTATAGTTTTAATTCTCATTTACCTATTTAGTGTTATTGGGTCAAAATAAAACATGGCAAAATTTAGCTATTGTTTCAGTGAAGATCAATTTCGCATTTTTACGAGTAGTTATACTTTCAAATATTAATTAAGTAACTACCGTTCCGCAAAACCTAAATTAGATACACAACACGAGTTACAGGGTTTTTGATGGATGCACCAGGACAGAATATTCAGTATCCAACCTTACATTGGGTCAAGCATTTACGTTTAGAAACAGCAACTGTTAAAGAACGGTGTATTAGAGTATGTGATAGAGATGATTAAGTGTTTTGGACCCTCACTGAAACCCATTGGTAATTATGTACTCAACATTTATAACAGATAAACTGTTTTAAACAGGTTCTTGGATTAAGATTTGCCTCCTCTAAAGGTTTAAACACGTTTTCAGTCATGCACTTGATTGCTAAGGAAGTGAATGACTGTAACCACTTTTGGTGATTCATGCAGGGGTCAAAATTAGAAATTAGGGAACTGAAATGGGGACTACAAAGCGCATGTAGTGGGTAGGAGAAATCAAAAAATAGGCAACTACTTGATTGTAGGTTAGATCGAAAATATACACGCGAAGTCAACCTCATTCTCATGCAAATTAAAAAAGGTAATCAGTTAATTTTCACGATTGAACCAGTCCTGGTATTCGACCTCTCAATAGCTTTGTCGAAAACAGCACAATCATCACTGTGCTGTAGTACTGCTATAGTCCAGTTAATTAACTAGGGAATCAAAACAGTTTTTAAATAGTCCCTGCCCGCAGAAGGGTGCAAAATCGACTTACTCCAGCTCCATTCCGGGTTACACCTGCTTGAGGCTGAAAAAGACGCTTCTATAACCGTCCAATTAAATAGTGAACACCGTGAGCTATTCCATAACGAATAGATCATCTTTCGACAAAAGTTTTTTGATCAATGATTGAACAGTTTAGCTTCCATGCTGCTATGGGATGAGATGAGCATCATGCAACGTGGCAAGCTTGGCAGGCAACATTGAGAGAGAGACGTGAAACATTGATTCGATTCCCTTTAAGGGATAAATCGTTTTCATCCCTAAATGAAAAGTATACGCCACACCTCCTTGCCTCGATAACAGGGAATTTTCGACTCTCCCTTCCTGCTCCTCCTTCCTCTGCTCGCTCCCTCTCTCCTGCCAGTATGAATGTCAAGCGGCTCTCCTCGTTCCTCGTTCGACTTGCACGCTTTTTATCCCTCCTCCTCCTTCTCCTCCTAATCCTCCTCCTCCTCTTCTGCTCCTCGTATTCCTGCTTCGCATTCCGTGCTTTTTGGCGGAACACATTTGTATTAATTTGGGCCCCGCTACAGGTCTCCACGAGGCCCCCCTGCCTCTCAAAATTGTTGGGCTTTTTTGGGTTGCTTCTGTGCTACAACAGCAACTGCTTCTCCTCCGCCTCCTCCCCTGTTGGGGAAACATGCATTCAACAGCAGCAGCAGCAGCAGCAGCGGGAGGAGTAGTTGTAACTGGGCCGCTGCCGCTGCTGCCACCGCCTTCTCCTCCTCCTCCTACCCCTTCTCTCCAACTCCTTGTGACTAGATCGAAGTGTGCCTTTTTTGCCCAATACACCAAACTTCAATTTTGCTGGCTGCGCTTCTTCTTGCACTGAGTAAAAGTCTTCTCGTTTGGAAGATGGGCTAGTTTTTGAATTAACCTGCAGTGGAAGAGAGGGGATTTCGGCATTTAATGGATAACAAAGAATTCAGTTATGATCTTTTTAATCGAAACAGAGGAGTCCGCCTAATTGTTTGGTCTATACTCAAGAGAGAAGCCCTTTCATTTCTTATCAGTCGGTCTGACAATCTCCAATCATCAGTTTTGCGTGATGAATTCTGTTATTTGAGAAAGAAAACTTAGTTAATAATAGTAACTGGACCACCCCTCCCTATTTAATAGATATTTTTGAAACTTTTTTCATTCGGATTCCTTTGAAGGTCTTCTCTTTAAGAGTAGTGGTCTACAATTAGTAGCAGTTGGTAAACGGAGGAGGTAAGCGAAACAGAAAACGATTTCTTAGACGAGTTGAAAGTTTCTCCCCTTAAAATGTTAGTAAAAGTTTTTAATTATCAATCAATCTTTGGTAAAACTTTGGAAATATTTATTTTGTCTATTTTCAATGTTCTTTCCAATAATAATCCATCACTTTATTTATTCTCTGCTCTTATCCAGAGCCTCAGAAATGTTTATCTAGCAAATTGCATAAGTGATGGTCCTAATAAACTTGTGGAATAAATTTTTGAAAATACTATTGGTTCTGACGCCTCGGCAATGAAACTGCTTTCATTTGAAAGCCAACATAATTGTTCAGTTAGATTAAAACTAAATTTTTAAGCTGTTCAAGTGATTTGGTATCTTACCACCGATTCACAAATGGTTTTCCATTCCCTGAAAATATTTTAAAATGGCATTTCTCTATGCAAGCAAGTAACTTTTAAAAGTACATATGATGAAAATTTTATGCCGTATCCTTTTGATGAGGGTTGGAATCAGCCAATGGGGCAATTAAAAGAAGATTGCTTCCGCAGTGTATCCATTCAAAGAAAAAAGATCTCCAGCTGAACTACGGAGGAAGGATGAACAAAGAAGCCCAAATTAAGGCTCGTTTGCAAAGTCATGCATCGTTTCAGTTTTCTGAAATGAATGTTTCTTTAACAAAACACACAATGGTGCACTACTTAGCTAATTATGTTAAAAATTAAAAGCAAAAAAACGAGCAGAAGAAATTTGTTTCAGCTGAATTGGTAGGAATTGATGCATATCTAGAAGCACTATTTTGTAAGCCTAGAAATTTTTGGAAAGTATAAGTGACAGGAAGTGTTTATTATGGAATGGTGTAGTATTTAACATATATAAAAAGATTAAAACTATCGCCATGAAAGATAACTACTGTAAATTTTCCATTTGTGCTCTTAATTATTGAAAAGGCGACTCAGCTGCAAGTGCATATGATTGCATATGTCAAATTTTACCCTTTCTTTAAAATGAAACAAACTTAAAGAAAAATTTATAATGTCTAATAAAGATAATAATCATTTAAAATGATCAAATGTTGTTTTATAGAACAATAAATTAAAAATAACTTGATTAAAACCCTGCTTTTTACAGAAGTACCTAAAATCGTTAACCGTGCCCAATTTGAATTTAAACAAGCAGTGACGTTAATAACCTTAGAGAACATTCTTTACTTTCTTTCCGGAAATATTGGGCCACTCATTGTTTTGCTGTCTCACATTCATTTGGATAGAATATACCGAGATACAGATATTTTTTTACGGCAGCAAGGTGAACAACGAAATACTCTCAGGTCCATTAATCGTAGATCCATCTACTAGCTGTTGCAACTAGTCTTTAGTTGATATTGGATGAGCTCCGTGGGACTATAGTATAACTAAACCTGAAAATCATAATTATGCTTTGCTTTTGATCACGAGGCTTTTATTCTCATGTTTAGTTAACAAAGCTGTGATTTGTTTGATTGATTTACTTACAATTAAATAAATAAATACAAATAAATAAATTAGAAGAGCAGTTGTCAACTCGAGATTTGAGATTGTTTCCAGACAGTTCATGGGGGACCAATTTTTCTGCTTTGAAGTTGTCAGTGTTGCCACTTCCACATCCTGGGTACTTTCATGTGAGCGGAGGTGTAATCGTGACATTTTCTAAAATTTTTCTACTCTGTCATGATAGGTGTAAGTGCATCATGAATACCCTTCAAGCTACGTTTAATTTCAAACAGGTAAAATTAGGACGGAATTCACGAGATTACTTGACATAAGTTCAACAGTTTATAATTGGGGATGCAAAGTCATGAAAGAATCTAAAGGCCTGATTCTTATTACGGTTTTCAACAACGAGCTAAAGGTGATTTACAGGCGAAACGAGGGCGTACAAAGTCCCATATCAAATTGAACCCGTCACGAATATGTACTGGTCACCATGTCTTTTTTGTATGTGACCAAACTGCCGAGTGAAAGGCGTAGAGAGGGGCGCACTAATTATCGCGGGTCGGTGCAAGACGACGACTACGACGACGCGAGTGAAAAAAGGCGCGCCAGTCACCCGTCCCTTGTCCCTTGGGCCGAGTAGCGCATTGCTGGTCAATTATTCAAAGCCCAACACCCCAAATCCCAGCTTAAAAGGCGCCCCACCTTTTTTGTACCCGCGCCCTGTGCGCTGTGGGACAGGGAATAAAAAACTCGGCCCGCTTGGTGTTCCGATGCAGTTACCAAATAACCAAGGGCACTGTGGCATTCACTACAGTTGGGGTGGCTTTAAAATAAGCCATAGCATGATAGCTAATTTGAGTGGCAGCTTTAAGGGACTGGATCTCGACAAGAATTTGGCTGTTTTCGTTGGGACTTTTAGTCCTTCTACAGGATTATACATTCCAAAGTAGAGGTTGTTTATTTCAGATGTTCAGGTACTACAATTCCTTAAAATTTTAGGTCCTCCTCAGGGAATGCAAGCGATGAAAACTAGAATGGATGATTAAAGCCCACACACGTGATTCATCATCAAAACATGGAGAATGTTATGGTAGGTGTTCAATCAACAATTACACTGAAGACTGGAGAAATGTAAATCGAACCTGACATTCAAATTCTGGCTTTGCTGATAAATGAATTGAATGCTTCAACTTGTACGTCGATGATATTACTGTTCAGGAAGTCATCTTCGCAGGGCAAATGTCCTTTAAAATTCGAACAGGGTAGCAGTCAATCTGAAAACGTTTACACCGGAATACGTCTTTAAGCCATTTCCCCAAAGTTTAATTCGCCGATGATTTATCAGACCATTCAATCAGAGATTCAATTTTTACTGTACTTTAGTAGAACGAATTCTAATATTACTTTCCCGTAAAATAAAACTTGATCTAAAGGTAAAGTATATATTGTTCCATCAGAAGTCATAAATACTCTTTAAATTTCGTTAAATTCAATAAAATATATATAAATTAGGCAGAACACGTGTGATGATCCGATATAATGTAAGATTTCATACTGTCTTACAGAGAGACACTGATCACTAGCCACAGAATCAAAACACTTTTTCAAGGCGAATCTTCACCTAAGTGAAGTTCTCGAATCAGCTTTTTCCAGCCTCTGTTTGAGTTGTGATAGACTGAGAATTATGCTAACATTGAAGTACTCAAGAATAATTTGAAAAGAAGATGCAGATCTAACCGGACACGCTGCAGTTGAGTTTAATGAGAAGCTGCCTCTTGAATTATTTAAAAAAACAATCTCAAATATCGGGTTTACCTCTGCTCCTCTCGCATCAGTTCTTGCCAATTTGGTTCACCCTTTGACCGGGCGACTGTCGAAAAATAAATGTTCTATCGAAGTGTTAGTGT
Organism: Anomotaenia brevis; assembly: GCA_030710315.1. Taxonomy (NCBI): domain Eukaryota; kingdom Metazoa; phylum Platyhelminthes; class Cestoda; order Cyclophyllidea; family Dilepididae; genus Anomotaenia; species Anomotaenia brevis. Next base: position 120,466 of record JAUOZQ010000139.1, on the reverse strand, counting down.
CGTGGACAATGACAGCCACTGAGGAAATTTCATGGGAGGAAAGTTCTTCTTACTTCAATTTGGTGCAATAGCCAACGAGTAATCCACTTTGAGTTGTTTCACCCTAATGCAGCAACAACTAATATTCAAATCTACTGCCAAAAATATTTGATTTGGACCCAGCTTTGGGAAGGAAAGAAAACCTGCTCATTTTGATGAAAAGGATTTGATGTTGCAGCATGACCTCATCAACACAGCAGGAATCATGTAGCAGACGATCGAAGAACTAGGATGGAGACAAATTCCTCACAAATCGACTTATTCTCCTGACTACCTTGCTCCTCCTTCAGACTACGATGTGTCTCGTAGCTCAAGAAGTTATGGAAGAGAGAGCTTTTGCAAAATAGGAAGCGGTTGACAATGATATTTTAAGTCCTTTGGGTTATCAAAACCAAAGAAATATTACATTATTTGGGTGGTAAATAATCTTGGAAATAGACAAAAGAAAGTGGTAGATAACCAGAAAAAAGTATACTGTTAAATAAATCTTTAATGGATTGGTGAAAGTGCAAAATTCATCGGTCACATTTTGTAGTAGGAGAGTTCAAGAGAGTGGTAGGATTGTTCATGGGTACAACATGGAAATTTTGTTTATTTTGGCATCGAACAAATGGAAAAATGCTTCTAAACATCAAACAGCCTTGACGCGCGCTTTCACGATTTCTAAATGGGTTTAAAAATAGAAATTAAGCTGTGCTTAACCACTTAATTAAGTCGCAAATATTAAGCATACAAAGAGTTAAAAGATAAAATGAAAATTCTTTGAATTAATTGCATGCTTATCAGTTAAGTCCGATTTCCGGGCAAATAAAACGACCTACCAGAAATCATATTTATTTAAAGTTTTAAATCCTCATTGCACTTCCCCAGATTATCTTTAACTTCTATCTATAAACGAGATTAACAGTACCTTCACTTTTTTGTAAAATTTTTTTGGTTTTGATCCGAATAACTCACAAATATTAGTTTCGATCTCTTCCGTGGCGTTGCAAAAGCTGTTTTTTTTCCAAATGATTTGACAAGTTTCGAAACATGCGGTAGTCAGGAGCAGCAAGGTCGGGAAATGAAGAATTTTCTCCTCTACAATCTTTTGTGCATCATTATTTGGCGATCCCACTAGAAGTTCCTTTTTCGCCTTTACTAAGTCGCCATGCTCAATACTTCCATTAAACGCACATATTTCGCCTCCAATCACAGATCCGTTTACCAAAAAAGCTGAAACATGTTCGAGATTTAAGTTAATTTCTTAGGTGAATAATGTCTCAAAAACACATTTCTGAAGTTTTAGAGACCTTTTCCAAGTAAACGATGACTCGACGTGTGGCCTGAGCTAAGTGTATTACCCTAATACCATTTCAGATCTATTAGACATTTTTATATACTTTTTAAATCTCGTTCAATTTAAAACTTAAAATTTAAAGATGACTTGATAGAAGTTTGGTATAATATTTATATATTTTAATTTTGAAACTGAAAGTAGATTACTGAGAAGGATTTCGGCTATTTGTTCACCGAAATACGCCCCCATCAAAATGAGGTCTTTAATTAAACACGGTGTTCGCAAGGAATCCGAGGAATTCACCAGGAAAAAATGCCATGTAATTTCAGAAAATTAAGCAGAATGGGAAACTGCATGGTTGTCGTCGAAGAGTTACACCCAAATAACCTCCATTACAGCCTTAATGCAGGAACAAGCAGATTGTTCATTTCCTTTGCGATGCGGGTGTCATGGAAATGCTTCTGTTCATATTTCGATTGACCCAACTTTGTAGAATAGACACCACGGTTACCTTATAGTCTATCGACTCGTTTAGGTGATCTGGTGAGGACTGGTGTAATCGTAGGACTTTGGCTTTATCAGCTCCTCTCTGTATCTAGGGCTCAGTTAGAGTCGTCAGCGATTCAAAGTATGGTAAATCAGAATCCAGCCTAGGACTATCACTAGGAGGAGTTCTTAGGAAATCTGTTTTACCAAAGGCAATAAGAGAGCCTGTTTTGTTGCTTCTTTATTTCACCAAAGCCATCGCCTACTGCAATATTAGGTCGAAATGTTTTTATAATAATCACAACAATTTAAATAAGGCCAAAATTGGAAGAAATATGTATATTTTTTGTATTGGGAAACATTTTTTTCTACAATTAAATAGAGCAAATTATTTAATTCACGAAATTGCTTTCTTAGTAAAATAATCCTTCGATATCCAAAATCGGTTTCACTACTCAAAAGTTATTAGTAGAAATTTATTCCAAACGACGTGCTTGCAAAGTTATGAGGAGCAGTTCCTAATTAGTGATATTAATGTTCGAACTATCGAATGAATTAATTGAATAAACAATTTTTAATAATATAAAGGGTTAAACATGGTTTTTTTTCTATTTCCAGATGGAGCATTTCAAAAACTGCTCCATCATAAAGGATGCAAAATATAAACAATGGCAAAGTAACTATTTTAAATATTTTTAGAATTTGTTTTATCCAAACTTGACTCTAAACAAAAACCAACTTAATGGGAGAATGCCGCATATTTAAAAGTAGTTTACTCCGATGATGAAAATTGCTGGCTGATCACATCGATTTTCATCGAATTTAATTACGCATCCACAACAAATAAAGAATACTTTAATTTTCAACGAATAGTAATCGTCTTTATAATGCAAATCTATGAGTGTGCTTTAAAAAATCTCCCACTAGGATGGAACATGGCAAAATGCATTAAATATTATCAAATTGAAAGCCACCTCTACTCCGGCAACATCGCACCTTCACGACTTAACAACCTCTATTAGAGATTCGTGTATCAGAGAATATGAATACGATAAATCTGAGTCATCAAGAATTCTCAACGAAAGAATTGCGAGTGGAATGTGAAATTTTGATCAGTCAAATGGCCAACAATGATTAATAACCTTTATTTTATATGCACAAAATAGAAAAAATGCAAAAAACCAGCTTAATTATAGATTTAATTTGCTTCAATTAACATTTAATCAATATTTACTTCAATACGATTTACCTCATTTAGTTGCATTAAATACAGTCCACTAGATGAGGCATGAGTTTGTAATAAACTCATTTGTGGCGGCAAAATCATTTTTCCCAGATTCGCAAAAGCCGCTTCCCATTTTCATACGCTGCCAATAAGCTTGTTTAAAGATGGAAGGGAATCATAGATATCTAAAGAAAATTGTAGATTGAATTCCCGATGCAACACAACATTCGGTCGCTTGTTATATTTATTCCAATTTCGAACAGAACTTCTCCATTGATTTGTGAGAAGAGTTATGAAAAAGACGAATCATGGAAAAGACCATTGTGCCAGCCTTCAGATTAAGGAAATTCTTGGCGCTGCCACCACTCCACAGGAGCGCTCTTAGTGGTGAGGTCTGTCGCAGCCAGAGGAGATACTCAACTTCATTAAAATGTCCCCGATGCCATTCTTGTAGAACAATTAGTGCTGCATTATCACTTTGAAAAATGAAGGCGTTCCCATCCGGAGACAACAGTTCTTGAATAACCAGAGGATGAACTTGGTAGCCAAAGGCGTCTACACAGTCTATGCTGTTAGTTCTACTTCCATGAAGTGAGGGAAGTCATTTTTTTGCGACGAATTTCCCAGAAATAGCACTCTAGCTCACCATCACAGATCCCCACAGCCATCTTTTATGGATGGGTTAGAGAAGGCAGCAGTCTCGAAAGAAGGTGGTAAACAATTATTGGTCAGAGAAAATCCCACTTTCCATGCACTGCTAGAAGGAGGACCAATTATGGAGGTTTCCACTCCACTCCACTACTCTAAGCTCTTCGTTTAAACATTTGTCGGCTTTGAGGGCAGAGGTGTTTTTCCTAATTGCAGCTCTTCTGTGATGAAATCCATCTCTCGTGGACAGTCTTCGACAGTGAACAGACTTTGCTGAAACAGACGGGGTTCTGTGCTGAGTTCAACGTTCTACGTTATGTCATTACTTTTGAAACAGAACTCCTTGAAACGCCAAGCATTCTTGTGGGAGAGGCAGTTTCTGCTACACTAGCGCCTGTCTGCCATACGAGGAGCACCGATAATTTGACATTTTTGATAGTCCTAGAGGTTATAACCACTTTTTAAATATGTGTATAAAACAGTTGCTTTAAATAAACTCATTGTATAACAGAATATTAAACAAGCAACATAAAAATATACCCAGCTTTGGTAGCTTAAAACATGTTTGCAGATTATGTCTCAAAATTTTTCGGCTATTAATCTAGTATTTCAAATCTAGAGCCTCAGCTGAACCTCCTAGATCTTCCTCCACACAGCATTTTGAGGACTAGTGAAACTGCGACAGATTAGTTTAGCCCTTTCCATATAGGAAGTGCCAATTTTCGTTTTGCTCATTATGCCAATTGAGGCTGTTTCGAAAAGCCTGTTTGCTTAGAACAATTTTTCTAGTTTAAAATTTGCTGTTGCCACTCCCTTTTCCTCACCTCAAAACTCAAGCAATTCCTCAAGTGATGATATGAATTTTTTCATAAAGAAACTATGCCATAAATAAAATTGGAGAAAAGAGCTGAGAGATTTTCTCCAAATGAAGCACACTGTTGGGGACCGAAACCGTACTGGCGCTTTCCTACACTAATTTTCATCTGATGAAGAATCGAGTCACACGTTTCGTGGAACGCCTACTAACGTTGGGAATGACGCTTCCAAGAGCGTGTCGTCAGCGGCAGGACTTGCGAGAGCCCTATCTATGGCCACGTACAAATCACCACAGATTTGCTCTGGCGCGGTTCTTGTGCCCTCCCGGAAAGGCCTGAGAGCCTCCTCAAAGACTTTCACCGTGTGATACAACTTGACGTAGGCCCGTTGGGAGAAATTTTCGTTCACATGAACAAACCGGTCCCTTAGCAGATCATGTGCAAGGGATGCATGCTGGTAGGCATGTCTGTAGATGCGTAATGGGTCTTGCTGATGCAGGGTGAGGAACATGTCGTAGACTGTAATCAAGAATCTCCCAATTGCATCTGCCGACTTCAGCAAGCTTTCCACGTCTTCACTTCCACATGGAATATCGGGTGTTACGAATCTCGAGGAGTTGTTCTCAGTCGCCATTTTTCCTGATTTAAATTCAAAATATGATGCGATTTATAAAGTTTGAATTATAAAACAAGTGGTGAAATCGTTGTTGAAATTCATTAGGGCGTAATCTTAGCGGTTTTGGTAAATATGTATCATTTTATTGGTGGCAGGAGGTAGAGGAACAAGCATTTCTTAATTTAATAACTGGGAAATTTTTTTGCTAATATCGTGAACGAAATTTTTTTCTTTAGTAAAAACAAGCACATTTGAACTTACATACTATCTTGCGGACGGTATTAGATGAATGAGATGACTTGCAAAGATGAAAGTATTGATTAAATGTTAATTAAAGTAAATTTGAATTTATAATACATTTGGTGTTTATGCTTTTTCGGTTTCCTTCTGTAAAACTCCGAGTGTCTAAAATGTTGTTTCAAATTATCCAGAATAATCAGTTGTCAAATTACTGATTTTATATTTACCACTTGTTTAAATTTACTATACTTATATCTCTTTATATATTTATGAAAGGAAGTTTTCCCATGGTGGCATGAGAGTGCAGTTGTCTCTGAAATTGGAAACATTTTAATTGTTTTATATCTTTTCGTACTCACTAAAGATTTGTTTAAATTAGTACCATGTGAATCCCAGATACGTTTACAATTTAAAACAGCTTTAACTTGGGGGGAATTTGGGAGATTTAATAAAATGACATAATTAGCTCGCCAAATCCCTTATATAATGTTAAAAGAGGTAATTATATTAGGCATTCTAATTAGAAGCTATTGTTAAATTGCTTCAAAATTGGACTTGTTATGCACAACAAATTAGAATTGAATTCTAGCCTTCGTAATTATTTTAAAAAATTTCAATATTTAATTTCTAATACGAGCTTAAGTCTAGACTGTAGGATCCAGGCTTGTTTTAACTACATAAAATAGTATAGCGCCAAGTGTAAGATGGAATCGGCAAGCACTTCACATTGAGTTAATCTTTACTGGAACTAGTAAGTAGTGCTACCGTTTTAGCTTTTCTTGATTCTCGAATAAAATGGAGAATAATTTTCCCGTTTGGAACATTGGAGTTTCATGTTAAAGGTAAATTACCCTGAGGAAATAATGAAAAGCCTTATCATGCACAACAAATTTGTATTTACCTCGCTCCAGTAGTGCTTATCTACATAAATCCCAGCAAAACACACTTTATATTTAACAAACTTCACAATAAGATCGATCTATTTACCGGATGTAAATTTTAGTGACCTGAGAGTAACATTCGCACCACAAAACAGAAATAACTTAATCAACCTTATGACTTATTTTTGGACTCTAATTTAATTGGCCAATTCAACCAAAATATTGCACCTCTACACACACCTAAAAGTGGTCGATCTATGAAAAGAATCCGCTACAAGATAGACACCATTTATAACCTAGAAGAAAGTAAACTCCACGATGCCTTTGAAAAAAACAGCTTGGAGAAAGGATTCTTCTCAAGATAGACGCTTTTACGAAACTAAATTTATTTATAGATGGTTGCTTGATCAACAATGCATGCTGGTTGTCAAACAATGAAGCCATTACTCAGAACTTTTAGCTTCTTTTTTTGGTGCTAAATGTGTTCACGTAAGCTAAGCTTCCTTTTATGGTATAAAGAATGGATAACTGGAATGACCTCCTTCCACTTGTAAAGTGACGATATGCAGCCTCCACCGAAAAAGACCAGAACTTTATGAGCCAAAGGACCAGTTATTTTAGTGTATGTGAGTCAAAATGCCACCTTTGATTGAAGTTGGAAGCAAAGCAGTCTTGAGGAAGCTGTTCACCCAGGAAAAGTTTTAAATCACCTAGCATGCTTTAAATTTTGTTATACAGTCAGGTCTTCCCATAATGTTGGTTCAAATTTTAAGAAAATAAAGCAAGCCACCAAATGTCACACTCAATTATAGATTCAGTCATTATCAATGTTTGGTCCAAATGCCTGACTGTTGGCAGTACATATGAGCATAAATTCTTACTGCCTCAACTCAGTTAGGTGGATTTTCCCTTGGCCATCCCGCCAGATGTAAAGCGGAACCTTTCTTTCCCATGAAGTTTCCTTTTTTGCCCTGTTTACGAAGCCGCCACTTTCCACGAGACCTAACATTACCACAAAAGATCTATTTTGAGTCGCTAGTTACAAAACAACTGAAAAAGCTGGCGACAATGAGCAGACTTTAACAACTCGAGATTAGAGATTGTTTCCACGAAATTCATGGGATCCCACTTTTCCTAAGTACGGAAACTTTTCCATTTTCGTGGAGGTTTGAATATTCATTTTGGAATTTCTCTCATTTTTTTCGTTCTGTGCAACGCTGACTGTCCAAAATTAATATTTCAGAACTTCCTAATCAGTCATTCATTCATTTCACTTAATAAAGCATGAGATTCTATGCGTAATCCTTGATTTTGGAATTGTCGTTGGTTAACGTTCATTTCATTCGTTTTTTTTTGATACACTTTGGCTTTATATTCGCTGGCACCTTGATAAAAACTACCTTTTCAGTGTCAGCATTAGTACACATTTTTGAGTACAAAGATGACTGAGATGATTTGAGAAGATGAAAGTCCTAATTAAGTGATAAATGTTTTAAACATTCCAAAATTAATAATCATTTCGGTTTTACATTAACTGTTACCCTTGGACGTTGTACTTGCAACTTTATATGAATCTGTAATGAAAGCAAAAAATCACATTTGCCTTTCAAATAGCTGACATTTGAATCATATGATGATTTTGTCATCGTCGTCAAAAATCTATGTATACTGGGATAAGTTTTCGCAACAAGAAACACTTTTAATTATTGAGAAAAATCATGGTGAATTGATGCAACTTTTCGAATACACAATCGAGGTTCGGCTTATTCCATTTACTCAGCTTGCAGGAAGGATTGTGTGAATGAATGAATGAATGAATGATAAGAAGATGGTTGCAGAAAGCGGTGAAGGTTTCACCCTTCAAGGAGGTGAAGATAGAATTAGACGACGTCCATTTGAGTTTGATGAGAAGCGGCTTCTTGAAGTAGCAGCCCTCGGAGAAGCTTATTGTGCTATACCAGTTTAGTTGGAAGTGTAAATATAACTCTTTAACGTCGTCATCTTCGAAAACTTGCAGAAATTCCTAATCTCAAATCTCGAGCTGGCATCTCTTCTCTCCCCCACTTTCGTCAACGTCTTTCAACTTTTTTGGTGAAAATTTCTCAGACTAAAATTTATTTCGTACTTTACAAAATCATTTGGAAGAAGCAGCTTTCGAAAAAAACCAAACAAAGAGGTTGAAACCTACTTTTGCGGGTCTTTCAGTTACTCGAAACCACAAAAATTTTACTTCCTTAAAGGTATTAATGAGCTTGTTAGTAGATGGAAAGAAGTCATAGATAATCAGAGTAATTGCAGTGCTTATTAAATTTTTAAATTAGTGCAACACTTGAGCACTTGTTTTAATTACTCAAAACATGAACAGAACCTAAAGGATGACGGGATGGTGGCCGAAAAACCAGCTGATAACCATTTTTGGATTTTATCGGGTTTAGCATGATCAATAGGTCTTAAATGATTGGCTTTACAGAGAAATCTGCTGTGCAAAGGCAATCAGCAGATCGTCCGCTATGTCCTGTCGGACTCTAAATGAAATCGCCCCTAAAAACAATGCAGAACTCTTCATTAAAAACACCTAGAGAATCCAGTTTCCACAAAAACTGTTCCGAGAGCTGAAATCCACCACTAAAGCGACAAATGTTTTAGACCTTTTAGTGGTGTAGTAGAAACCTCCAAGAATTGTTCCTCGAGCAGTAGGGAAATGTGATTTTCTCAGTCGAACCACCGTTTACCAGCTCACTTCCTACCTGCAGTCGATTGTACTGGGTTGGGAGTGAGCCAAAGAAGCATTTAATCCGGAATGCTGCCATCTCCAACCCAATCGTAAAACATGACAGCGGGGTTCTGTGATGATGAGCCGGTGTGCTGTTTCTTGGGCCAATAATTTCCATCCCTTCATGGAAAAAGAATTACCAGCAGAGACTATTTAGGGATTTTAGCGGGCGACCAAGTTCATCACCCCATGATTGTTCAAGAACTAATCCCGGAGGAAAACGCCGCCATCTTTCAAGATGATAACGCAGCAGCTAGGATTGTTAAAGAAGTTGAGCATCTCAGCAGGCCACCACGATCGCCTGACCTCAACAATCATTATCGAGCATTCCTGGTCGTCGATTTTAGAGACTCAAGTACGAAGTCAATTCCCGCCGCCGTCATCGGCTCTAAAAGAACTTGGGTTTAAATTCCTTTGGAAAACATCGGAGAATTGTCGCAAAAAATATATATTTTGCCGATTTTTCAAGGTGTTTCCACTATTTTGTCCCACCCCGGTGCAAGCCTCCAGCGCACAATTCAGCCGAGCCAGCGGACTGATCTCCTCTGGCACCCAGTTAGATTCCAATTAGTCCCTTTTCCCTCATACTGATACGTTAACTTTAGAAACCAAAAAAAAACAACACCAGAAATGGACGGCGCTGATTCAGTTGGAGGGGTCCGCTTATCATTCATTCTCCGCTTTATCATCATCCAATTGGACGAGGGATGGGATGAGTCATCTGGGTTGGCAGAGCTCTGCTGCAAAGGGTGAGCGCATGGAGCTGTCCAGTTGAAACTGCCTCGTTCTCATATTTTGTGTAATCCAGTGCCAGAATTAAGGGGTTATAACGACATGTTTCCAGAACATGTGTCTAGCATTCGTATGCTATGGAATCGGAGAACTCTACTCCTTACACTATTTGGATGTGAGCATTCATGGAATTGGCTAGTTATGATCAATCTGCTTGGTGATTGGCCGACTGTGGCCAATCATCAGGTTCAGTGAAAATAATGTCTCGACATACAAGATTTATAAGCTCAAGGGGTCTGACATTTATTACCTCCAGGCTTGCAGTTTTACAGGTAAAATTCAAACTATTAAAACCTCAAGGTGGAATGTAGGTATGACACAACCACCAATAATCCTCTTCTGAAATCTGCAATTTTTAGATAGCATTCAGAGTCGAAAGTGGTAGAAAATGTACGTGAAAATCGATTTTATAGTCATCTGGCTAAATGAATAAATAATGAATTCTGTATTTAAAAGAACAGCACTTTGTTTACTCACATTTTCGCGCCCATTCATAAAGAAACATCAGGAGAGTATTTTATGATATTTTCAATGTCTAAAAATGGGATTATTTAGAGCAAATTTTAAGTTGCAAACTATGTTTTAAACTGCTTGAGAATGCTACAGTTCTGGTCTTCAAAAGCGAATTACTGAAATTCACCTGTTGCAGCAGAGAACATCTTGGTACAAATCGGAGGTTCCCTGAAGTTAGCTTACTCAGTACTCCTAGCACACCTTTTGTGCGTACAAAACGGTAGACACACCCCAGTTATCTCTCATAAGTGTCAGAATGAATGTGACTGTGAATTCTTGCGCTAGGTTACTGGAATACGAGGTCAACTTAGCCACCAACAAAATGCCAGGAGCAAGCACGCATTCACACACACTTCACAAGAAACTGATAAATTGCTTTTCTTTACAATAATAAACAGTCAAAAAGAAGCAATAAATGTAGTACATCAGTGGAAGATATCAGAATCAAGGCCAAATTTAGTAAGAGGTGCTTCCTGTAAATCCTTACGAACAGGGGAGAGAGGGGGCACTCAAGGAAGACTACCGATGGTTACAGAACGACGGCCAGCGTGGCGATGATAGTCATCATGAAGAGGAAAGGTCCAAAGGTCTTCAGGAACTCCTTCACTCTGAAAGCAGACACTGGGGAATAAGCTTTGTCGAGTAACCCGCCTATAGATTACAAAGTGTCATTCTCTTAGATTATACTATATCATTCCATAAGTTCTGTCCGAAATTTGAATAAATAAAAGTGACGAAATTCAATAATCACAGTACTTTACGTGAATATATACGCCTTCCTTCTATCTATTAACAAGCTTGTGAATACCCTCATTATGATAAAGTACTCTTGGTTTTGATTATTCGAAGAACTCACTTCCAGCGGCGCTGCAAAAGCCGAGTCTTCCAGAGCTGCGAAAAAAGGGGTCTAAATTATCTCCCAAACAAAATTCTTCTTCGATCTTCTGTGGCGTATTAGGTGACAACAATACAATGTGGATTATACCTTGGAGATCCCACAAGAATGTGAGGACAACCCTTTCCATAAAGTCACCTTCTTAGCGGCTCTGGCTGGGGTCTTTCCCCCGTACGAAGCGACGGTCTACGACGCTTAACAGTTCACCGGTCACGAGTCGACCCGCCAAAAAGTGTGAAACACGTTGGTGAGAATGGGGGAGAAAAGAGCAGATGGCAACTCGAGGTTCGTGTTTTCAGACACACATTTACGCGGCGCCTATTTCCGAGTTTTTGACAATGAACTAAGCTTAATTGCCAATTCCAACTTCAAGAAGCTGATAATTATCATCAAACCCAACTGGACGTCGTCCGGTTCGACCCTCATCCACTTCCGTTTTCCGCAAACCATCTACTTTCACTCACTCATTCATCCCGGTTCCTTTCTTGGAGTCCTTAAACACTATGTGCCTCGAATTAATCTTGAGTACTTTCATGTTAGCAGAATTTGAATCATGCAAAATTTTAACTTTATTGTTCTGTAAACCAAATTCTGATCCGTCTAAATGCAGCTGAACATGAAAATAATGTGTTTCTCCATTAGATATTACGAAATACTCTTCCGATTCAAATTGGTTAATTCCGGACAGAACTTATGGAATGGCCTTGTTCACGCCTGGCAAAGTCCCCTCCACGACATCAAATGGGAAGACCACTCACCCGAGGAATTTACCACAAAACGCCATCTTGACTCCCACAGAGTACATGTTCCACCGGTCAGAGCCCTCGTAACCCATCTCATTCAACGCCAGTGCCACGTGGCTGTGGCAGTTGTCACAGCAGAGGTTGTGCTACACATTGAGAAAAAAGTGAAGTGTGAGAACTTCTGCTGTTTCCGGTAAGAGGGTCATAGAATAAATGATGTTCAATTGTCATTTCTAGATGTATCAAGGGTGTTCCATGGATTAGAACATCCTCAAAGGAGGAGGCTGCTGGGCCAATCTACACGCAAGAATTGATTTGAGAAATCCATCAACCCCTGTATAGAGGTGTATCATACGATCCAGCCGAGGCAGGTTTCTCACCTCCTCCAACACCAAACTAGATTCCGATTAGTCCCCTTTTCCTCATACTGATGACGATGGACTACGCTGAGATTTTGGGGACAACACTTTGAAACCACTTCATTGTGGGTGGGGTCCTGTCCCATCATCACTAGCTTGTGCCAGTGCACTCCACGAGGGTTACGCAAGATGTCCTTCGAAAAGAGTACTTCAAAATCACCCACCATCGGAGTATAGTCTCGATTTAGCTCCACCAATCCTCGGGGAAGATATTTACTTAACATAAAGAAGACGAGACAAAAAAACTGTGCTAGTACTTGGCTTCGAAAACCTCCAGATTTCTTCGAAGGCTGCCTTGGAGCCGAGAAACATTGGCCAGAGTAGCAACTACGCCGAGGCAAAAGCTCATGTATACATGTCACTTTGTAAAAAATTCAGCGAACTTTTATTCACCCTCTGAAACAGATTTCAGTTGAAGAAATTGGCGCCGCCAAGAAAACTTCATGGAAAATGGGCTTTTCTGGTTCACTCTGGTGGGATTGCCAAGGAGTAATACACCTGGAATTGTTACCACCAAATGCAGCAGACAATTACTGCTTAAATCTACTGTCAGCAATTGAAGAAATCTTTGAGCAGTAAAAAAGGCCGTTCTAGTGAATCGAAAAGGGGTAGTGCTTCATCAAAGCATAAACCACATCATAAAGGATGGAAGAACTTGATTGGGAGAAAAATCCGCATCAGGCGAAGTACACAATGGTAGTTGAATCTTTGTTGAAGTGTTTGCTTTACTTATGCACTCCCTACATACCTTCCCCAACTATTCTAAGTAATCCAATGGGTTTAATGACTGTAGCGGGTAGCAACCAAGATGGGGAAGCTAAAACGGAGAATAGGGGCTTACCATTCGCCCCTTGTAGACGGTGTTGGCTTCGTGGACGGCCCGATCCCAATTTTGGGCACCACCGACCGAGTCCATGTCCAGTTGGAGGTAGCGCGTTGGCCATCCGAACGCCATGCTATCTTCCTGTTATAGAAAAAAGCAAGGAAGGCGTCAGGAGCCAGGATAGAGGGGGGCCGAAGAAAATCCAGATTACCAACGTAATCTGATGATGTTCGATGTAGTGGCCTTGTCTAATAAATCCGTGCTCTCCCTCGAGCCTCTGTTGGTGTTGAACTGGAGCCCATGAGTAATCGCTCAGTAGCATACAACCTCACGGCTGATAATATGGGTATGATAGCTAATGGATGGTTCTCGCTATTCGACTTTGGACAACTTATGCCTCGAATGGTTGCACACCAAACTCAGCTGAAGTCAGAGCATTGACCGCTGCTTCTTCCTCAAACTTCTTGATGGTTACCACGACAATAACTCTGTTTCCCCACTGGCTAAATGTCAGGGGACGAGCAGAACCCATGTGGACTCTCTTTTAACAGGAACTACGATCACTAACCCCCTTAAGTGGCTCTAAAAAAGATTCGCTAGGCTGGAAATCTAGTCCAATCTCCTCTACCCTTTAAGGCAAAAATTGAAATATAACTGGTTTTCTGCTTCAGCAAAGTGGATATGGAAAGAGCAAAACACCAGGTGACGTAGGACGATGACAAAGAACATTTTGCGTCCAAATTACAATCTGGCTAGAAGGCGATAGATCAGTTAAACTTGCTTCACAGCCGATGCTACATTGGCTAGGAATTATGACTAGAGTAGGGGACTTAGAAGTTAGATAAGGACATTTTTCTGACGATTATGGGAGAGGGGGAAAAGGGTGGAGATGGATTGCATTCGAAACATCGTACTGGAATTCAAACGTGTCTTAAGAATGGTGTCAACGTCATTAATTACTGCCCTGAACACACGAGCAGGTCAATTTATGGCAAGTAGAAACTTCGAAATAACATCTCATTCAAAGATGTAGAGAGGTGAGCACTTCCATTGGTTAACAGGAACCTCTGTGTTTTTCATTGGCTATTTTGGCCCATAACAGGCGGAAAACTCACTAGAAACTGCAACGAGTTATGGAAATACAGTCATACCACGATATTGGATACCTTTACTAGCCTGGCAAGCCTACACCCAAAAAGCCGTTTAAACGACACCAACATGAGCAAAGAAAGGATTTCATCTTAATGTTTTCTATTTTAAATAACTACACACCATACAACCCAATCAGTGAGTCAGGAAGCAAGGCATAGATCTTGACACTACTTTTCGAGTGTAAACAGCCGTACCAAATGGTTGGCCTACTGATAGGGTTGGTAGGTCAGCAAATCTATTGAAACTTTTGAATTGCATTCCCCTGCTAAGACTTCCGACTTGCCTATCACCTAGGGCACGACGTAGGAATGACCATTCGAGTCGATCGTAACAGTTGTGTACTTCTAAAACCACAAAAAACTTGGTACCCCCATAGGCAGTATTTAATCCTAGTTCAGTTAGAACGAATATTTGATACACATCAAAACGAACGGGTAAATCGTCCTGTTTTAGTAAGGGAGGTGCTATACATACGAGAGAACCAAAGATGAAAGTAATAACCAAACATCTTAAAAAATATCTTGAAGTACAGTAGCAGAAAACTACAACTATGGTGAACCTGTTAGTATCATTTTTTTCAGTAAGAATGATGGATATGTACTAAATCATGATAGGAAACTCACACTAATGAAATATGGACCAGCGAAGTCGTAAATAACACCTTTGGAATTGGTAATGCCGATGTGGCCAATAAGTGGAAAGAGCCACCTGGTGAGAATAGAATAAGAATTCCGAGAAAGAGAACCTACGTTATGATGGGCAACGGTGTCCACACAAGACAGTGGGGATAGCGATGAGTTGCATGGTTGACTTTAGCATTAGGTGACTGGATTTCGACCTTTGGAAGGTCAGTAAGTGAGGACACCGACATTAACTAAAAAATAAAAAATGAACGAGTGAATTCGGATTTGGAAAAATACTACCACAACAAATGGAAATGTAAAAACAACAGACGCTCTCAATTGGCTAAAGCCGAACACTAGGACCGGTGTAAATAAAACATCCGTCTGAATTAAGCGAACTTAGCAGAGCAAATAAAATTAAGTTACTTAGATGCTTAAAATTTACTCAAATTGCACTAACATAACTTAAAATTAAAAAATTAAAGTAAAACACTTGTAAAAAACTAAATTTTGTTAAACTATTTTATTTAATTTTTGATAAATTGACGTAAGTGATGTAGTATGATAAATGTAAATTTATGTAAACGTTAAACATTAGTTTTTAGCACTTTTTTGATTACGTGTGTTGGTTTTGCCAACGCGTAATCGTCTATGACGTATTGTGTTAGAAGGTTCGATACGAAAACCTACTGAATTTATTGCATAAATCCGCAATGCGGTCCTACAATCAGTCTTGGAACGGTGCTAAAGGTCATGGACGTGGTATTCTAGCAGATGATAATGAGAAGTTAGCCAATGAACTCTGTATCAAGGTTGATCTTTTACGCGAGCTATCAAAAAATATTGGGGAGGAGGTGCGTGAACAAAATTCTTTTCTTGATGGAACACTTTCTGACATGTTCACACGGTCTGAGGGCATGCTTCGCAACGCACTCAAGCGTGTCGGCATCATAAGACGCGACCAGGGATTTTGTGCCTGTGGCCTCTACTGCCAACTCTTCATCTTTGCTTTTATATTTTTCCTCACCTGTTGGGTCCTCATGAAATTTGCTCGGTGACCTATGCTTCTGTGATTACGAATAAATAATTTGTAAACACCATATTTCTTTCTGGCTTTCGAGTTCATGCACCTTTCTTGGTTACTCGTCGGGTGTCCATTTTGCTACCTAGGCAGAGGAAACGTCAACATCTCCCTCGCGAACCTCTGAAGTTGATTCAAATCGACGGGGAGTTCCTTGGCTCCCTCTCTTATTTATCACTTTACTTTTTGTATTTGCTTTTCTTAAACACACCGAGGGCGTACTAGAAGTGCATACAATTCACCTCCACAGCCTTTCTTCTTTCGGAACGAGTAATTTTTTGGCATAACGTTAATGCAAGTCCTTTGCCTTATGCCGCAACCCGTAATGTGAACGTGTTTATTTATACCAGATGTGTTCTTGATGGGCATGCACAGTTTTATCTTCTGACTAACCCTGCAACCGTCGAAATTCTGGTGAAACCAATCGAAGGCGACGTTGATCTCTATGCAGTAGCAAATGACGACTTGGATTACTTCAGAGAACACATTCCCATTGTTGAGAAGTGGATGAGTACATCTGTATCCGAAAGGGTAGGTAGATTTTTGCAAAATTCTTCAGTATTTCTTTAAACTTCATTTCCACTATCAAAAACAACTGTGTCTTTCGCATATAGGTATCTAGCATGTATCACTTGGTAGATCTTTCCTTTGGTATCTCTTGTTCGCAACCTGAAACTTTAGTAATCACGCTGACATTAAAAATGAGGAAATCAACAAAACGTGTTTCTTTAATGTACCTTATCAAAACCGTGATTGATTGAAATCTCCTCCCTAAGCTTAGTTGCGGGATGGTTAAGAGATTGTATTTCTTTCACTGAATTAGGACTGAGTCGGAGCCTAGTGGAAGCGTTGATTTCGGCATGGCGGTGATGGAACTTTGAGTTATGGACAGGTTGGCAGTCACTGTTTCCAGTGCCATTCACGCTAGTCAGTGGCTGATGACCAGGGAGATTCCTGCCTTTCCTCTGGTCATTGAGTAGATTAATGCTTTAATAAGCTGACTGCCCGTAGGTTTTTTTGCTTTTCATTTGTTCACTCCCTTTTCGTACCTATTTTTGTACTGAATGGCTTCAAGTTGTTAAGAATAAGATCCACGTCTAAATTGATAGTTTTTTAAGGTTTCGTGGATTTCTTTTTACGTCATTTTTTATCATTGAAATCGCTTTTGTAACGTCGAAGTCTTATTGGTTCGATTCTCTGCTCGGCCCTCATTGGCTTATGGAGGGATAGAAACCTAGCTTGATTTCCATTGGTCGATAAGTATCATTTAGCATCCCAGCACAGAATCGGTTAGTACCTTTTTCATTATATAACGACTGCGTGATTCGACTTAGGCTAAAGATTGGCGTAGCCGTTACAATTGGCCTTATTTACTCTCATTATCATCACCTACATGATTGACTTTTGAAGGAATCAAGCCATTAAATCTCCTCTGACCATGTATTAGACAGCTCGAAGTCTGCCCCCAATTGGTTTCTCTGATTCGACAAATTTTCCTGAAATAGGTCCAAGGCCTCATCCGACTGGAACCTCCGCTAGCCTGGGAGACACTGTCCCCACCCGAGGAAGTAAAGTGGACCTCCAACGCCTCCTCCGCCACCACCTACTGGTCCGCGAGGGCCCCCTTCAGTCTCTCATCAATCGGTCTGGGCGAGGAGACTCTCCTTCTCCCCGTAGCGGAAGTGGCCAGACCCGCCTTCGTGGTCGTCTTCGCGCCCTCCAGTGGCCGTAAGCGCCACCACCAGTACGTCGTCAAGGTGACTGCGAGAACCCCCTCGACTTCTCCGGATCAAAGTCGCATGCCTTACCATCATCTTTTTGGCATTCCACAGGTCTCTAGTGGCAGTGGAGCTGAGCCAACGACCTACGAGAGTGTTCGCAAGGCGGCTGAACGGGGAAGTCTTTCGTACGAGCGGCTGACGGGGATTTACTCCACTCTGCGCGCTGAGAGGGAGGGGGGTGATATTTTGTCGCCTGTCGTCTTGAAGTCGAACCGGACGTCACCACGCCTTCTTCAAGAGGCCACGGTGCAGACTGGCAAATCGGAAGAGGCGGAAGAATCGAACTGGGCCACCAGGTTCTTCTTCGGTCTACTTCAGGCTCTGGTTGAGAACCTACTCTGAAGCGAAGTGACTTTCTTTGGGGTTTTTCGAGTGATTCCCTTGATTTTTAGCTTGAACACTTTGTATGATTATATATATAATGCAGTAGTTTTTTATTTCAAGTTCTTTATACCTTTGAAGTCCGCTTTATGATGCTGATTGGATGTGGAATTAAGTTATGGCTATTAGGCGAAGATAAGTAGGAGTCAATTTAGAGTGTATCTTGCTAAACGGTGCAATGATGCTGTCAGGCCACAACGGCACGCCCCGCTAGATCGCAACCATAGCGCTTCTGACTGCAGATTAGAAGGTCTTCTTGTTCAGATCACTTCGTGGTCGCCAATTTGCTGCGGATGCTTTTGCTAGGTGGATCCACAACACTATGCCTATGCCCAGGGTGTTACGAGTGTTCCTGCGAGGATATGACGAACTGTCCTAGCCGTGTAAGAAGAGGAGACGAATGGACTAGGGTGTTTATGAAGAACGTGTGTCCCAAAAGACTAGGTAGAAATCGATTGGCAAAAGGAAAAGTCCAGTAACTAGTCAATGACAGACTTAGTGGCTTGCTTGAGCTGAAAGTGAAAAGTGAGTTCCGGAAGTGAGTGATTTGGCCATCACAGATGCCAGTTGGGAATGGGAGGTTACAGGACGTCCGCAACGTGTGCTAAAGGCAATAGATATCGAAATAGTAGTATGTAGTGTGGTAGGAGTTACAGGGTAAGAAGTGTCCTGGACATTATCGTTATGAGGGTCCAGAAAGGCCCGTTCCACTCTGTCGATACTGATTGAGTCCTTAGTGATGTTGCGATGGACAACAATTTTTTAAGTTTACTAATTAAGACCTTGACAAGGTCCACTCGAGTGAAAACGAAGGGTGAGGCTGATATGTCCTTGTGGATTTATAGTGGAATTTGCTACTGGGTGGACTATTTTGAATTTACCGTTTGACTCGTGACGTTGCTTTGAGTCGGGTCTAAAATCATATTTCCGGGAAGTCTGAGGGTAGTTTCTACAACTATTTAATCAAAACAGCATCCTCGGTCTTATTTTTTGGTGGTTCTAAAAGCAAGCAGAATGATTGGAGGCGTTCAGATAAATCAGAGCTCGAAGCTGTTGTCGATAAAAATGTTCAAATGGTAGGCTGTAGTTCGTAAGTGAGCCATACCGTTGATATGACTCAGTTGTCGAAACCGAGCGGATGTGATTTGTGATCTTCTGTCCTTTGTGATGGTAGATGGGACACCGAATATGGAGATCCAGATTTCTAAACTGTTGGACGAATGTTTGAATGAAACAGTCCATGGGAATAAGCTATGATCTTCAGGCGGAGGTCCCGGCTTGCTGGAAGTAACACCACAGTGGATTTGAAGCAGGTACATGTTCGGAAAGTGATGTTAACTAGATCAGGAGGTGTTGATTAAGTTCCAACATTGCTTATCGTATAAGTGAAACAGATGTCACTGTTGAGGGCATTTTCAAGGCGGGAATGTGGTGAATTATATAACCTTGTGGTCGTCGATCTCCTATTCAAATTCTGTCTAATGATATGAGCACCGACTACCCAAACTAACGAAATCGAATAATTTTTGCCTGAGGTTATAGCAGCACTCTACCAAGGCTTTAAATTGCTAGTATAAATAAGTTTTATAAGGACATAAAAACTGCGAGTGTATCAGTGTAATAAATTCATTCTCAACGGTAAGATTAGCAAATTCCATGATAATTTCCATGTTGGTCCGCAGAAAATGCTACATCAGTTAAGTGATTGTGATTTGTGGTTGGTTCATAGGTTGCATGGCGCATTTTCAACGGTTTCGTGCTAGAGATAATCGTTCGGTATTTGTCACATTATGTGCCCCACTTACTTTCATTGAGACAGACGACTACTAGATCTCAGCATTTATCTGATATCTAATTCGTCAGGGTTTATAGAAGATGATAATTCAAATGAGGTAAATTTGGTTCAATCAACTATAAATGACAAGCAGGTGGGTGCATTATAGTTTCTAAGTGCGAGAGTCACTGAGTGCTAATTGTGCAAAGAGATTCTGCCATTTATTGTAGTTATAGCTATAACCAATTCAAAGATAATTACGAGGTAAGAGAAGCCGTTATTATATTTATGAATTAATCCAAAAATCTAATTTTTGCGGTGTTTTTACAAAAAACATGCAATTTACTAAGTAGTAAAGGTCTATTTTACACTTATGTATGTTTGGAATGCTGGCGCTAATGATAAAGAACGCGAGCCCGGTGGTGTTCGCGTCCGTTTAGTCTTTGACAGTGGAGATGATAGTTCGTATATTTGCAGTGCTGTTGCTTTCATGCACAGCTTACACCCTATACGAGGATCAAATAGGAAAATTTGACTGGTAATATCAGTTTCAGCATACAAGATGTGTAAATGTTGTTAATAGGAGACAACAATATATTGGCAATGTCAAAGATTATGTAATCGGCCAAACGGACATGCTATACGTAGCATCGGATTCTCATGTACTCGGAGCTTTAAATCAAAACAATGGTTCACTTGGTATCAAGTCTCCTTCATGTTATAAACAAATTCCATAGTTTGGCGTCAGGTTCTCGAAGAAAGTGGCCTGTTTTTATCCATAAAGCAATGTGGGAAATGTAGGCTTCCTTGTTGATTGTAACCTTGTTAGATCTTTTCACATTGTCTCTAAGGAAGAACCCGCTTTTGAGAGCGTGGAACCCCGGCAGTGGTCACATTGTTTCCGAGTTATTATTGAATAGCAATTCCACCGATGGGTAAGAGGTATTTTGCACACTCTAAAATGTCTACTTTAGAAAACTAGTTTGTGGTGCCAAGGAGGACAGTCTTTACATCACACTGGCTGACCAAGCAATGCGATTCGACTTGTATCAGTTGGCCGTTTCGGCCGAAAATGCATTCTTTAGTTCTCTTCATAAAAACTCCAAAGTGCTTGATTCATCTGAGCAGGATGAAGTGGTTACAATGGTTTTTGGAAAAGCGCCTCCAACTAACGCCATTTCCGTGACGAAATGGAACAGCAAGTCCATCGAAGTCGACCTGGTCTCTTTCCAGATCTCCGCTCCTGCCGATGTTCTTTTGGAAGAGTAATATTGCATTTCACTTCCTCCTGATTTACGCTTTCATTACACTAGGTGCATCCTCACACAATCGGCGGTAGTTTGCAGAGGTCAGAACTCGCAGTTGATGTCGGCGAAACTGGAGAAGGAGGCCACGTTCCATGCGGTCGATCTCTCATCTGTAGGTCTTTCGGTCGGTGCATCACCCCATTCCTCTTTAGAAACCGACAGAGCTGGTTAAGCACATTGATGGAAGGGTCTTTGTCCAACTGGCTTCGGGAAGAGTTGAGGTCTTCTCGGTTGAGAAGTCTTCCTGGCATTTGAAGCCCGAATACAAGCTGGATGGCGTAAGCTGTGCTTCATCTTGGGTGCCTAACCTGATTATCTATAGGCAACAGCGTTTGCCCTGACCGGAAACAAAGTCATCTGCGTGAAGCAACTGAAAGATAAGGTATATCTGCATTCTTTTGAGTTGGTTGGTGATGCAGGCTTGTTGATAGACTTGATAAACCCTATATATTGCTATTTAGCCTCCTAGATGGCAGGTCTATGGTCAAAAAGTAGCTCTCATCCTCAGCCGATTTGAAAATGATTCGCTTCTTATTTCCCTGTGCCTGTGCCATGGTAATTGTTCCCTTTGTGTTGTGCAGTACTTCGAGAACCTGCAAGTGGCCGCATACGACGCCAGCTCAGGTCGCCAGGAGTCCAGTGGGTTTCCGGAGTTCCTGAACCTCTCCCGGAACCACGGGAGAGTGCGAGAGGTGTGTTGTCGTGTCTGTTAATTTTTGTTTAAATTTATTTTGTCATTGACCACAAATCCTCGCAGGTTGCCGTGGCACCGAGTGGCAAGGGCCTTCTCCTCATTACAGAAGAACGAGCGATTCAGATGATTTCTGCTGAAGGTGAGTTGTTCCACAGGGTGTTTGTGGTAAATTCAACAGTCTCGACTAGTTCTACTTAAATTTATCACCCCGACTCTCGTCTATTATTGCCTCCATCCGGTGGAATTCAGAATAAGGCTAAAGCATCAACAGGTGATTTGACACCTACGAGGCAAGAACCTCCCCAAAAACTGCTTTGATTTTGTCGTCGCCTAACTGGGCTTTTGTGGTACACATAAGTCCATTTGTGGAATTCCGCGGTGGCCAAATATTTGGGGGACTAGTGTAGCGGTCGTTGAAGATGTCAAGCAACCGTTTTTTGACTCTCCCCTGAGGTGTCAGGATATTCGACCTCTGCACCACTTGTAGAAGGGGTAGCGAGGTTCTTCACTTGATGCTGGCTCAAACAACATTAGATCTTGCGGCGACAAAGCCCGAATTCTAGCGTCGATTTCGAGGAAGTCTTCTGCTGTGGCAGCGCAAACGGATCGTCTACTGTTGTGTTACTAAAGTCTTCCAGCCACAGTCACCTTGTAGCCTGCGTTGTTCAAGAAAAAAAAGTATAGAAGTGCTGAGGTTATTCGTGGTGAAGTTGTTCGCTCACCTAGTGAATCAGGTGGGGGATCCCAGCTTGAATCCATTCACTTCGACGAAGAAGGGTTTGTACTCTTACAATCACGTACTATTCCGAAAAAAAGTGATTTCAGACACCATGTATGTGAAGAGAATGCATATCAACATCTGATTCCTCATTTTAGGAGACCAGAAGTGGCTTCGGGAGGAGGCTCTGGCAGATATTTCGGCCGTGGAGATGATAGACTTGCCCGTGTCCGCACAAGACGCCACAATGCAGGAGGAGTTCGGTCAAAGCAATGGTGGGTGCTGTTCTCTCACCCCTCTTCCTTCACTCCCGGCACCACCGACTTTACTCCTTCCACTTTTCTCCTTTTCAGCCGGTGTTTTGAAACTCTTCATCAATCGCATCCGGTCACAGGCGCATCAACTTTCTGTGAGTCTTCGACACTCCTTGTCCTAGAAAGGATTTGGATTGTTGGAGAAGAGAGCGACCGAGAACCGCACTCTACAACTAGATTTGGTTGAGTGGATCTGTGCCTTTAAATTGATCATTTTCTAGTCTTGTGGTTGTGGTTCTAGTCGAAAAATGAGTTGACAGCCGTAGAAGTGGGTGAAGCACACATTTCTTGAAGGACGAGTGTGTGATGCAATCAGCCACCTACTTATTATCTTACAAGTAGCATTTAACACCTTCAGGTTGCCTGGAAGGCCTGGCGTAGCGGTGAGTTCGGCGCCCTTGTCAAAACCGCCGACGGAGACGAATTCACCCCACTCACTCGTGACGTCCACAACCTCCACAAGATGCTCCTTGTGGTCACCTCGGTGGGAAAGGTACTCCTACAAGTTCTATAAGGGCAATTTTTTCTCCTCTCAACACCCCTCATCTTTCAATTGCCTTGTCTCCTCTGCCAGATCTTTGGCATTGAGAGCTCGCGCGGTCGCATTGTGTGGAAGTACTTTGTGTCGGGCACGCGGGTCCACGGCTCCTCTTCCGCCTCTAACAGCCAGCTGCAACGCCAGCACCTCTTTGCCCAGCGCTCCACAGGCCACTTTCCCCTGACTCCGGTGGCCTGTGTCCTCCTGGAGGACACCGAGTCGGTCTCCCGCCAACCCACCTCTCTTCTCCTCTACCTGGACCCCACTCTGGGTGTCCCGCTGGACGCCAGAAGTCTCAAACCCCTCGACTCCGATGCCGACGCCATCGTTCGTCTGCCGAAGCGTATCAAACTGGCTGTCTTGGTGCCCAAGGTGACCGGTGTTATAACGAGGACAACAGGCTCCGAGGAGGCGATGGCGGTGGAGGCTAGCAGCCACATCCAACCCCTCTGTGTGATGCTCGAGGACAACAGCGTACGCACCCTCTCCCCCTCCACCTGCTCAATATAAAGGGGTTGGACAGAATAGTGGAAACATTTTGAAAAAGTCAAGATATTTTAATATGGCGTAGGTCCAACTTTGTGGCAACTACAGCCACGACTCTCCGAGGTGGTATTGATTCATACAAATTGTGAATTGTTTTTTCCAAAGTCATTTTAGCCCATTTTTCTGTTAAAACACTCGCCCAGTTATTTTATAGACGATGGCGGAGGAAACGGACTCCTTAGATATCTAAAATGGACAACCACAAGCGCTCCCCGGTAATGTTGAGGAGGTCTGGGATGAGATGCTCAACTTCATTAGATTATTGTTCCTCGTGCCTCCATTCTTTAGCGATTCTGGCTGTATGGATTGGTGCTGCGTTATCATCTTGAAAGATGGCAGCGTTCCCCTCCGACATTCACAGTTTTTGCTCTTGACTGTTAACTCTTCTTCTATGAAGGGAAATCGTTGGCCCGGCCCCGGATCTCCGTGAAGTATCACCTCAGATCACCAGACCTGGGCTTTGCTGAAACTGACGTTTTTCGTTCGCTGTTAATGGCGGCAGTCATTACTTTTAAGACAATATCTCCTGAAACGCTGAGCATTTGGAGAGGGGCAGTTTCTGTAACACTAGCTCCTGTCATATGGGAGCCAAGAGGTCTGCCAGTTCTGAAGGTTACTAACATGTTCAGAGATTGTAATGTCAAAATGCCAGGTGTTTCCAGTACTTCGTCTAACCGACCTACTTAAATTACTTTCAGTAGCTCAAGTAACCCGGCCTTTTTAAAACCTCTCCTTATCACTGCCGCAGGTGAGGCTGTTCCCACCGGCTCTTGGCAATGTGAATCAACACGAACTCCTGCCCGAACGCGGTCTCTACGTCTTCACGTTGAATGAGGACCCAGCTAGCGTCTCTGGCTACCGCGTGGAGGCAGCCTCGAACCACAGTGTCGTTGCCAACGCCCTCTGGCACATGCACCTCTCCTCTACAGACTCCCCGCAACGCATCCTTCACGCTGCTGTCCATCCCTCCAATGGTAGGGTGCCCGCGGTCTACTCAAATTGACATTTCAGTAGTTGGCTAAAGCACATGCCCCACTCTCCTTGTAGAACACGTACACTCAATAGGACGAGTGCTAGGTGACCGCAACGTCCTCTACAAGTACATCAACCCCAACCTGCTCGCCGTGATGACCGCGGGAGAGATTGCCGCCGAGGAAGGTCTTCCTACGGTCACGCTGTACCTCATCGACACGGTTGCGGGCCAGATTGTGCATTCGGTGGTGCATAAACGCGCTACGGAGCCGACTAGTCTCGTAGTATCCGAGAACTGGGTGCTCTACTCGGTCTACAACCAGCGCTCCCTCCGCACCGAGTTCACGGTCATGGAGTTGTTTGAGCCGCTGCACACGGCCACCAGCCTCGTGCCCTCTCCATGGGCCATTTTCCGCGCCTCCCTGTTGCCTAGCGACGCCCAGACAGCAGGCACCAACAGCCGCCGGCTCTTCTCCTCCCTCGACAGAGCTGCTCAATCGGCTCATGGTGGTGGTGGTGATGGCAGCGGTGGAGTTCTGATTCCCGAGATGCTGCAACGCGTCTTCATCCTGGCTAGTCCGATTCGACCTGGCGCACTGGCAGTGTCCCTAACTGAGAGGGGAATCACCGCGAAGAGCCTCATCTGTAAGCCCATCTCCCTTTTTCCCCTCTCTTTCTGGAGGCAAATTCGACTCCTCTCTCAGTAGTATTGCCATTAGCAGCGTCTTGTCTTGATTCAGTAGTGCTGGTACGATGGTGAATACTGCCCTCCTTGACGTACTCTTTCGGTGGCTCAAGGTCCGAAGAGATGATTATTTTTGTTTGGTTATTTATACATCAATCCTATAAGGGTGACCTTTGATCCGTGGGACATTTGAATACGGGAACTACTTGAAAAAACGGAGCACTTTGGGGGATACTTGATCTACCGGAAATTGACTCGATAAGAACATGCACGGTTGTTTTACAGGACGATATTTTTGTGAGTAGGTGCCTACCTCCAACAATAGTACAACCAGATCATAGTTGTTCAAGGTGGTAGTGCTGCACCAAACCATGCAGCTGGAATTGATTTGTAAGAATGGCACGAGGAACAACATTCTAATGAAGTTTGGCATCCGATCTGGCCACCACAATCCCCAGACCTCCTCAAACTCATTATTAAGAGGCATTTGTGTTCGATTTTAGAGATTCAGGTGGGAAGTCAATTTTCGCCGCCTTCGCCATTGTTTCTGAAAGAACTGAGTGAGGGTGTTTTAACTTTAGATTGAGCTAGATTTCCTTTCAATACCGCCTCCAGGAATTGAGGCTGCGATTGCCGCAAGTGCAATTTGTTGCTTGTCCAAGGTGTTTCGACTAGTGTGTCAAACCCGGGTACTTGAAGGCCTTTAGCACATCTGGAACAAAACCCACGTCATCCTTGAACCTGTCCATACACGCCCAGAGTTTGTTTCTACGGTCTTTTCCTGCCCCATTTCAGTCGGCTTGGAGACGGGGAACCTGCTGGAGCTGCCCAAGTCCCTGCTAGACCCGCGTCGCACCCTGGAGATGACGCCACAGTTGCAGGAGGAGGGCCTGGAGCCCTACGCCCCCGAGCTGCCGATGAGCACCCTCTCCATCATCTCCTACAACCAGACGTTGGAGCGCATTCGCCGCATCCACACCGCGCCCTCCGGTCTCGAGTCCACCTCGTTGGTCTTCGCCCACGGCTTGGGTGAGTCTCGCATATAGTGCAAGAATTCTCTCTCCATGCGTTAAGGGAGGGAGAAAACGAACCAGTTCTTGCTCTTCTACCGAGGGTAGATATTTGGAAGAATCAGTGAAAACCCGGAGGCCTTTAAACTCGCTGGTCTTCGCACATGCCCTGGAGCGCACGTATTTTGAAGATTCTAAGTAGTCTGCTGGGAAAGAGGGAGGTGGAAGCTAACAAATAGAGTTAAATGCTAGGCCTCTCTATAAGTTCTGTCCGAATTTAACCTCCGGGAAATTAAGCGATACTCAACGAGTATTTTGCGATGTCGAAGGGAGCTGAACACTGGTTAGATGTCTTGACGCATTGCAACTAGTCCAATTTAAACACGACTAGCATGGGAGTACCACTTAGTGATCATTTGAGGATTATAATGTTTTTGATGACTCCAAGAAGGATTGGCGAAGAGTGTGCGAATGAAAGAAGGTGTTTGTAGGAGAAGGTTCGCGAGATTCCGAATTGGAAATGGAGATGGAGATTGAACCGGACAATGCATAGTTGAGTTTGTAGATAAGCTGTTTCTTAAGGAAGCAGCCTTTAAAGAAGCAATTCCTGCATTATCAGCTGCTGGTATTGGCAATTAAGCCTTGTTAAAACCATGCAACTGTTCATCATCGGCTACAAGAATTTGGAAAAATTCCTCGGCTTGGAAATGGGTGCCTCTACATGAATTGAAAGACGGGGGCCAGAAACTGGAGTTGTATACACTCGTGGGAGGGGGGGGGGGTTATTTGAGGGGGGCAGAGCAGTTGTGTGACGCCGTTCCTCTTGTTCTTCGTCTTCAGACCTCTTCTTCACTCGCGTGGCGCCCTCGAAGACGTACGACATGTTGCGCGACGACTTCGACCACTGGTTCATCGCCATGATCGTGGTGGGCATGGCGGTGGGCTCCTACGTCACCAAGCGCCTCTCGGCTCGCAGAGAGCTGGCCAAGGCCTGGCGCTAGACCCCTCCCCCCTCCCACGTCTCTCCCGTCTCAATTTGTACTCTTTTCCTCCTCTAGCTGTTTGTCCTTCAAATACAACTTCTTTGTTACACTGGTCCATGCATTAACAGTGTGGCTTATCTCTTCCTACGTGTTCTGGGGGATCCCCAACCCCTCTGATGCGATCTTCTCAGCCAAAATGTAACCCGGATGTAGCTTCCTTTATTCCAATGCCAATTCAACTGGATCTTCGGTCACTAGCCTAATCAACCGGCTCATACACTACCCACCACTCCCTCTGAGAAGAGCGTCATCTCGACTTCATCAGTGGCATCCGTTTCATTGATGGCGGTAGCAAAGTTGCCGCCGATGCATTGTCCAATCGCTACTTCACTCCTACAAGAAATCGGCTTGACAGCCTCTCTCACTACCTGCCGTTTTTCCGTTGCTTGACCAAACACTTCCTCATCTGCCAAGCCGGCAGTTTACAGGCACTCCTGGACACTCATTCTGTATTTCTCCGCCTCTTCTGCTCACTCCTCACCCAAGGATCCCCTAGGAGCGAAAACGTCGAGCTAGTCCATTTGTGAGGTGATTTATACCTGCATCTAGACTTGCTATACTGAATTGTTAGGCCCTTGGCTGGGATATCTTGGACGGGTGAGGGCAATTTCTCCAATAAGCTGGGATCTATGTAAAAGCTATGATGGGCCTTTTGGCGGAAAAGCTGTCTGACGGACAGGTCGGTTCGTCGAAGTCTCCTTTTTCAGTAGGTCGATTCTGGAACTCCTGAAAAAATATCTATGGGAAGACTCAGGAGAACGAAGGTTGTGTGGTTTTGGAGAAATTGAAAAAGACATTTGGGGAGAAATGAAATCATCTTTATCAGCGGGAGAATCAAGTCTGCGTCGCTATTTTGTAGCGATTAGCTACATTTAGCTTCTTTTCCTACATGGATTAATTACACAAGATAAGCTGGAGTTCCAAGACCAGAGAGAAGACGTCTGTCCTAGCGTTTGTATTGGAAGGTGTCTGATTTAGTTTGGTTGACCCGATCTGAAGCCAACAGGGTTAGGGTTAAAAATATCATAATGATGGTGCAGATGTCTCTGTTTCATTTAGGTGAACGTTACGCCACTTAATTATTACCACTCTTTCGTCACCTCCGGTCTCTGTGAATGCGCTCACAAAAATCTGATAAGAAATTTAATCTACTCCTATGTTTAAGATGATGTAACACTAACGTTTGGGTTGGTTGGAAGACGTGAGTCATTCATTAAAACAAATCTCGCGATGGTTAAAAAATTCTCCATCGTTTTCCTCGAATGCTTCGTTCTTCTAAAGTGGAGGCCTTGTATAAACTGACTCATTACTTTTTTTTCTAAAAAAAGAATCGCTACATCTTTTAACAAGAACGGTTAATAATTAACATAAAAAATGTACCTTAATTTCATTTTTAGTAATTATCATCTAAACTCACCTGGAATTTGTCCTGTTCGATTTGCATCTTCGTGGAGGGTGAGGTCTTCACTTCTGAATTTCGCAAACCATCTTCAGCATACAAATTCTTTCATTTACACATTCTCCTCTATAAACTGAGGCTGCTGCTGTTGATGATGATGATGATAAATTCCCCTTTTTGATACCTCAAAGCATGATGTCTCAAATGATTCTTGGTTACCTTTATGTTAGCAAGGTTTTTGAATTGTAAAACGAAATTCAAACTTCCACAATGACCAGTTATGCACTTTGTTACCGTGTAATTGAATTATTTTCCAAAAAATTGGTTTCCAAAAATAAAATCTTACAGATGAGGCGCAGGCGCAGACTAAATGACGTAACAACACGATTTTCCGTCTGTTACAGAACAAAGCCCTAGCGTAATTTAATCGTAGCCAATTTACATAAGCATTACTCACGCATTTGTGCCTTATTACATACTGAAACAAAGCCGATTGTGGCGACTTTGTCCACACAGACGTAACTGTGACTCTTAAGCACAAAATTGTAACCAATTTAACGCGAGAAAATGCCACATTTTGGCGGTCATAGAATGTCGATCACTATCAGGGCATCACTAAAGAAAATGACGCTTCTCTACATAAAATGGGTGAATGTTTCCGGGCCTCTTCGTCGGTTGCTTCTGAGTCTCCCTTCGTGAACACATGATAGGCATTATGTGCCTCAAATGGTTTTTGGGTGGTAATTCCATGTTTCTCCCTTTTCGTTGTTTTAATTGGTCTATATGCTGTCAGATTTCTGCCTGATTTCCGCCTATTTCAGAACAAAGCCTCATGCATTATTCATGATGCTTGCAACCCCAACGTATGTGTATCGAAGGGGCCATAGAACAAAACGAAGACGCTGATTTTCGACGTAACAATGGGTCTTAGCCGTAAAAAGTGAGCACATCTAAAATTGGCTCCGTTTCAAACTCTTGCAATACCTGCGAAAAATTTCAGCTCGGAATTTTTGAGCTGGAAACCCACTGTAGAATGACGTTGACGTGAATGGAAAATCTGTTCCCGGGAGAAGAATGTCATGTGTATAACAAGGCACCACTTTCGCAAAAAAAAGTAAATTATCAACTCTCGTATGAATCAACACACAGTGCCTAAATTTAATGACAGATACAGAAGTGGGACAAAATAGTGAAAACAGCAAAAACAACTTTAAACAAGTTGTAAACAATCGAAACTTGATATACCTTAATGTTTCCTGCTTTCGACATTGGTGTTTTTTAAAGTAGCTGGTTTTGAAATGCAGTTGTTTATAAATAAACATGGCCAAAATCTCTGGCTCCCAAAGAGGCCAAATTGTTGGTGCACCTCGCATGACAGGTGCTAGTGGAACAGAAACTGCCCAAAGTGAGTAGTAGAACCCTCCATAATTGGGCCTCACTCAAGCAGTTGATGAGAAGTGTGATTTTCTTGAACGACGAATCATCGTCGCTTACCACCTTATTTCGATCTTCGGCCGAGTGCACTACGTTTTACTACGTCTGAAAACTGCTACCTTTTCCAACCCAACTGCAAATATGGCGGAGGGGGTTCTATGATGATGTGCTGGAGTTCTATTTCTTGGAAATCCGTTCATGGAAGAATAATTAACAGCGGGGAGCATTTATGAATTTTGGGTAACCTAGTTCATCCTATTTTTACTCAAGAACCATGATCTCAAGCTGATAATGCACCAGCTCAGCTAGAAATATTGATGAATGGCGCGAGAATCAACATTCTAATGAAGTTGAACATCTCGTCTGGCCGCCACAAACCTCATGACGTGGATCTCAACATGTTTAAGGAGATTCATAATCGATTTTAGAGGTTCAAGTTAAAAAATCGATTACTGTTGCCGCCGCCGCTGTCGTCGTAGTATCTAAAAGAACTGGGTGGTTTTTTTTTAAACTGAACAATGAATTAAAATTCCTTTGTGTACGAGTCAATATCTCGGAGAACCAAGGCTGTAATTATCGCACTCTTTTGTCCAAACTCGCTGTACCAAGTTCCTAGAACAGGCTCTTGTCCATATTAAAGAGATCAACAATCTGCAAGGAGAGCGGTTACTCCAAGTTAAGTACAACTAACCGTACGGGAGAGAGTTTATCTGCTTCACAAGCCTGACCTGATTGAGGTCACTAGGCGACTATTGGAGGTGGCTATAAATGCGCTTGACTAGGGATTCGTCCAATTGAGTTTCATGTTGCAGCAGTCCTTGAAGAATCTTATCCAGCTTCATCAGTTGGGTTGGAATTTGCAATTAAGCTTAGTCAAGACCATGTGACTGCGACTTTGGATGAGTTCCTAAGCATCATAGATTGACAGAAAACAATTTACTCGAATCTCGAGCCGACGACATCTGACTGTTTCATCTCTTTTAGTGGATATAAATGCGAATACTTGCGAAAAATTTCGTGTAACAGTCCAATCACTGCCGGCTATTGGAGCTGTTGAAGCCAGCTTTGAGAAGGAAAAAAAGACTTGCTCTAGTGAATGGGAAAGGGGTGATGTTTTATCAGGACAAAACACGACGCCCTCTAACAGCAAGAATCACGTGACAAAAAATCGAAGAGCCTAATTGGGATAAAATTGGGTAGTTGAAATTGACGTCTGTCAGTTCTTCGAATAATCAAAATCAAACAAATTTCCAAATGATGACGGTGTTAATAAGCTTGTTAATAGATGAAATGACGTCAAAGGTTATAGGGGAAAATAAATTTACGATTTAATCTTTAATTGAATGGACTTGTGGACCATTTGAGATGGCGTTCTCCTATTGGGCGTCTCTGTGCCTATGCCAAGCACATACACTAACGTGCGCACGCAAATCTGACCTTGGTTGTCCAATCACATTAGACTACTCAGCCAATAGCAGGCGAGAGACTAGAATGGCTTGCTCCATGCACGTAATACTCACGTCATATAATCTCTGTTTAAGCGAAGAGCAGGTGCATCGGCTGAGAGTTGGGTCTATAGCTGTAAACGTGAAAAGAGAGGCCTTTTTCAACGAAAATGCTATTTGCGGATGGCAAGCGTGAAGTAGACTATGTACTCACGTTCAACATCTCAAACCGGTCAGATAGAACGCAATTGGAGGCGTTTCTCACTAACCTCCTTCAACACGGCTTCGATATAGAGGTAAGGCGTTTTATCTACAAGATTGAAAATATGCTATATCTGGCCTAATACGAAGTAAGAGCACACTGAAGTGGTTTATTTTGATGAAAAGATCCTCTGTGAAAATTGGAAAGGGATGGTGTGATAGCTAAAGTAATCTTCTGACAAATGCTGCTACTGAACACGATTTTTAACCTAAGGAGGAGTGAAAAAATGCCGCTTGAGTTTGGACCTAAATGCTCAAATTTAATTCTTATTACCTACTTAATTTCGGGCATTAAGGTCCCTACAAGAATGAGACTTGGTTTTCCAACTAAACGATTATTTTCAAGCTTTGTTCCGTTTTAACCAAGCTTGAGGATGCAACCGGAAGGAATCCGCGCGAATTCAGAGAAGGCACCTCATTGGAGGATTGGGAGACCGAACGAGAGTCGTTTGCCAAACTCCACCTCCAATGGGAAACCCTGCTCAAGGTCGCTCAGAAGCTGAGATTCCTTAAGCCAATCGTAAGCGACTTTTGGCGTGTGCAATGCTATTAAGGCAAACAGCTCTTGCTATGGTGGTTAGTTGATCTATTACGTTATCCCATAAGTTCTGTCCGGATTTCACATT
Source organism: Anomotaenia brevis (assembly GCA_030710315.1). Taxonomy (NCBI): domain Eukaryota; kingdom Metazoa; phylum Platyhelminthes; class Cestoda; order Cyclophyllidea; family Dilepididae; genus Anomotaenia; species Anomotaenia brevis. The sequence goes on along the minus strand of JAUOZQ010000139.1, from coordinate 87,495 downwards.
TAAACTAAAAGAAAATTTAAGAATATATAGCAGTATATTTTGTGTTTAGATGCACTTAAACAGACCAATAAACAGATTGTTTGAACTGTGGCAACACGGAGGTATTCAAGAAGGGAACTCCATGGGAAAAAAGTTCTTCTTTTTCAGTTTGGTGAAATCGCTCCTACCTAATGCTTTAGCAGTTGGAGTGGCGTTTGAAGCAAGCTGCTCTAGTAAATCAAAGAAGACAATGCCTCATCCACCTCATTATCTTCATTTAGACCGGCACATGTTTCGTAGTAGCTTAGGAAGTCAATTGCGAGAAGTAGTTTTCTAACCTCTCTCCACAGGAATAGGTTGAAACTGGCATTCTCCTCGGTGTGAGTGCTTCCGATGAAATCCAAAGGAATTTCACGATAATGAAGCTATTAATAAACTTTTTAATCCATGGACGGAAGTCTTAGGTAATTAGCAAAAGCGTACTATTGATTGAAGTTTCTTCGCTTGTTTTATTCCAAATTCGGACGGAGCTTATTTGGTGACCTGTTTTTGCAAGAATACTGTATCAAAAATCGAAATAGCTACCGGTTTCATTGTTCTTCTCTATGTTATTATTATTACTATTATTATTATAAGTCTCTAGATTCAGGGAAGTTGTCCCAAGACAAGGAGGCCAATAAGGTCCAAGAGAGCTGGCAAATGTGTTTGGTGTTTGACGCTTTTGACGATTTTGAGAAGTGTCTATTTAAAAAAAAGTTAAATAGTCAAGGAAATTAAACTAATGTCGAACTAGCCATCTGACTTGACACCGCAAGACAAACAAAGGGTGTTGGGTCACACATTGTTTACCTTAACAAAGACATTGTGGGCAAGGTAGCCAACCAAGCACACACGCCCCTAGCAAGTGGGACCTAGTCCCTGTAGATTCGAAGGTATCCGTGTTCGACATGGGCAGGAGACCCACGCCTCCACAGCACACCTCCCGAGTCCAGTGCCTCAGCTGTTTCTTGAGCAACTGTGTTGATGATCTTGGTCGTCCGCAATCGCTAAATAGTCCTGACATGAAGGGAAATCATTCTCGGGGAGCTGGCAATCTTGATTAAATGTCCCTTTCTGATGTCTCCAAAAGTACTACACTTGGCGACCGTAGGTGTTTTAAATGTCTGTTAAAACAATTAGTGAATTAAAATACTAAATAACAAGAATAATTAACTATGTACATTACAATGTATTAATTTAGGTTATCTATAGCATGTTTAAAGGCTATGATGCCAAATTGTTAGTTAGCCCGAATCGAGGTAAATCCTCTTACTGTTCTTTGATTTCTATGACTGTGTTTCAACATCACATCCTCTGATTGTTGAAATATGAATTTGGTGGGTCCTGAAACCAAAGTTTTAACTGTCGAATCATTCAAGTTTCAACTTCGCCGCTAGAAATTGCCCTATGACTGTCTCGATTTTGTTCTTCATTGATGTCAAGGCAAGGTCACTTCAAGGATTCCCTTGGTAGGACCAATGAAAAGGTAGGACTGAAATCGTACTACTACTATTACTACGAAATATCTACCAGGAAGAATCGATCGACCAGTAAACCCATAGGAATTTTCTAGGAGCTCAGCTATCGGGTTCACAATTTTTTGCCCATCTTCGATAACGATTTGAGCAGCCTCGGATCACGATCTTCCATGCGGGCGAGGGTATTGGAGAACAAGTCCCAGAAAATTCCTTCCAACCCTCAATTCCCCCTGCTCAAACCAGTCAGCTTTAATTCTCCCGCCAACCCTGAAAAGAAAACGGAGAAAGCTGAATGTGCACCTTCTCTAAGGTGAAGAATCTCCTCAAACGGCGTCCAGTGAAATTGTGTAGTCGATTTTCACGGTAGCTTTTGCAGTGTTCTGAGGAGTTTGGAGTCGAATCCTGCAGCCATGCCTATGGTTACCTGTTCAGTGCCTAATTGCATTGCTCATTGATTTCACTTGAACGACACCAATGTGATCACCTGAATTTTGCGTGGAGGAAACCGGCTGCGATAGAGCATTCAGATCGTCGGCAATGCTTATGCAGCCACGGTAATCTTACTTGAATGGTTCCCATTTCGAATCAGTTGTGGGGGAACCTACTGTCATTGGAACTCTTTGTCGTCACCCTGAGTTATTTAAGAAAAAAGTCTATTCTACAAAATCCATTGTAAGAACCCTTTAATTTCAGCTCAAATTGGGATCAAAATAAGCTTCATTCTTAAGGTCTCTAAGGCGGAAAACTAGGAACCATGACTTTGCAACATTATTAAATTGGATTCTCCGAAATTTCGACATGTACTCTTTTTCGTAGTTAAAACCTAGGAAATATTATATCTTTTTTAGATTTTAGCTATCATTAGAATAGCAAATCATATTGAAACATTTCAATTCGTGGTAAGGATGTAATAACGATTTCTATTTTAGAAATCAGGGAATGCAATAGTGTACAAGGCCTTCACGTTAGAAAAACGAGAGAGGTAGGTCTTTGATGTGTAAATCTATCAACTGATGTCGCTTATTCAAACGAAATCATTCAACCAATCAGTTTCGAGGGATTCGAGGAAAGCAATAGAGGATTTTTCAACCAACGCGAGCTTATAATGGCTGCGAAATGTGTTTTAATGAATGACTCGGGTCTTCCAACCAACCCAAACGTTAGTGGTTCATCTTAATCTTATGCTTAGATTGCATTTAATTCAATGTACATTCAATGAAAGAAATCGTTTTTAGACTAGAAATATAAATTTCGGCAGTTTTTAATATTTTTTAGGAAACGGAAAGAGGATCTCTAATAAAAAAGCCGATTTACATCAGAGATCTTATGAGGAAGAACATTATCCTCACCGCCGATCCGCTTCACGAAGTAAGTGCCTGCAAAATCGTAATTTAAATAATTATGAAACAGAAAAATAGTTGATTATGGAATTGTAGAAGCCAACGAAAGGTTCCCTCCGTGAGAAATTGCTGGAACGCTGGGCCAACAATCGCAGAATATTAGACAAACAACCGCTGAAAGACATAAGGTGAGATGGCTTCACAATAGGTAGAAGGGTAACCCAAATTGGGATGCTAAAAACAGGCATTTTTGTGGATGTTTCAGAGAGTACTTTGGGGAGAAGGTGGCACTCTGTTTCGCATGGATTGAGTACAACATTTTCGCGTTTCTTGTCCTCTTCTTCGTGGCGCTCGCAGCATCACTTACCACACCATTCCTCAGGAACCCGCCTCAGTCGATTTAGTGAGTTTTGATGACAGGTTCTTGGATCGTTAGTTGACACATTTTTGGCGGCTGAGTTGGACCTTGAATGCTTGGGTTTTGGACCTTAGTGGCGAACATTGGCTTTGAAGGGAACGTGCATACATCTAGACTTCGTTTTCCGTTTTCTGAGGGACAGCTTTTGATACATGCCGTAGTCCTACTTTCCACCTTTAACAATTCAAAATTTGTGTCGCATTGTTTTGGCAAACAAAGGGTTTTAGCTTGAACTTTGCTGGCCTGTAAGCCAAGGCAGCCAACGAAGCGCACACTTGCGCCGAGTAAGTGGGGACTTTGTCCCTGCAGATTCGTAGGTATCCAGGTTCGACATGGACTGAAGGTCCACGCCTTCGCAGCACCTTCCGAGAGAGCATACAACGAAGTCGGTTTCACATGAGTCTCCATAAACATAGTTGGACAAAACAGTGCAAAAAAACACTGAAAATCAGTAAAATATGCTCTACCGTGGTATAGACTCACAATTCGCGGTAATTACAGCCCCAATTCTTCGAGGCATTGATTCATATACAAATTGTGCATTGTTGGTTCCAAAGGATTCGAATTCCCACTAGAATCTCTGAAATCGGCCACAAATGCTGCTCAATACTGCTGAGGTCTGTGGTGACCAGATGAGATTCTCAACTTCATTAGAATTTCCCTCGTGAAATTCTTGTACGACAATTGTAGCTGCAAGCATTGGTGCATTACCGTCATCTCGGTGTCTTCCACCCGGAAACCACAGTTCTTGAACAACTAAATGACGATGCATCTGGTCGCTCAAAATTCCCATATACTCTCGGATGTTAATTCGTCTAACACGAGAGGAAATCACTCATTGGGAGCTGGCGGTCTAAGTTAGATGCTTTTTCTGCTGTACACTCGGCAAACGGAAGTCGAAATAAGATGGTAAACGGCAACCACTCTAAACGCTTTGAAAGGTTTGTCTTTGGGAATCGGAGGTTTTCGAATTGTAGATTTGTAGAGCTCTCTACCAAGAGTTTTTTATGGATACTGGGTTCATTTGTCAGAAAAAATAAGCCATGATATTTGTATGCGGATATCGAACATTTATGACTTTCAAAAGTCCTTAGGAGATGACATCCAGAAAATCCTTCTCCTTGTCGTTTCAGCAAAGACGTTTGCCGGCGAAACAGCAGCACCTACCTGTTGTGTCCCTCGTGCGTGGATGGAACCTGCAATTTCCGCAGACTCAAGGCGTCCTGTGGTGACATCCAGTGGTCCTACTTCTTCGATAATCCTGCCAGCGTCTTCCTGGCCTTTATTGCACCAATCTTCGGTAGAGTTTAAACTTTATTATACAGAGATAGAGGAGCGAAATTCAGTTCAATTTAATAGCCAAGAAAATTGTACTACTTCTATTTGAGGAAATTTGCTCAAAATAATCAATCCGACACTGCAAAAGTTGTAAGCTATGAAAAATGTTAGTCTGAATGGGCAGGATCAAAGGGAAAATGTGGTAGTGAATGAGAAATTTTCTCGCAAGCAAGTTCTTCAGTCATTTGTGACGTCTTTCTTGCTGTGTGGGTGGTCCCGCAACTTTTCCCGATGAAATGGCACCGCTCTTCGAGTCACTAAAGTAGGTTCTTTTTCTCTTCAAACACGCTAATTACTGATAGATTTGAGTACTAATTGTTGCTGCATTATGTGGTGGCAGTACAAATTAGGTTATTCCTTGACGATTCCGCCAGAAAATTTCCCCCAACCTCACTCTCTTTTACGCTTAACATTTCGACAGAAGTTCCATTTTTCAGTCACAAGTCCATCTATCATCAAACTCAACTTGATCTTTATCTTCGTGGGGGTAGGAAAACCTCCATTTGGGAGTAATTTTGCAAACCATCTACATTTTCTTCCTCTTCTTCATAAACTGAGTGAATATTTCTAGCCGCTTCGTTGGCTGCTGAGTAGTTTCCTTTTTTGTACTCATAAAACACTGTGCTGGAGTTTAATCAAGAAACAGAACTTGAACATCTGCAAATACAGAATTTGATACATGTAGAATGCACCCTCTTTAAACATAGTAAAATACACTTTGGTCCTGGAAAATTTGAAAATAATTAACATTCAAACACCTGATTGCCAAGAATGCGAAATCTACGACTCTTGTATGAGTAATAGCGAAGGTATAGAATGAGTACAAGTCTCAGTGCAGTGAGACCCCTAATAGCGTGTTAAAAGGAGCGATGAATGAATCTCACCGTCACAAAAGTTGGTTAGTTCGATGTATCGAACAATGCCACTCAGTTTCCTAGTTGGCAAAGGTAGACGCTGTGGGCACGGAGTCTGGTGCTTGCGTGGTCAGATATAACGTCCATAGTCGGCGGGCAGGCGCACTTTGGGTGTCAACTAAGAAGGACATAGTGAACCACAGCTACAGTTCCATTAGGGGACGGCGTTTGGACGCCGTCCTGTGTGTGACTCGCCATGACACAGTTTCTTCAAGTCTCGTCCAGTGTCTGTCCTTAAGAGTCCCTACTAAAGTAACTATACCAAGTTTTAGAACGCCTAGAGCAACGGGGGCCATTTCAACTTAGTTTGGATTTGACAGAGAGGGGGGTTTCTTCAGGCGTGACCTTGAACGAAATTTGCCACGCATGTATTAAGGTGAGAAAAGGAATTCTCAGCTGTATTTGAAGCATACTCAAGAGAAGCTGGACAAAGATTCTACACTACTTCGAAAGGAATAGGTCTGGAGCGCGTTCATTTCACACTTTCCCTGGCGTAAGGGTCTCCAAATGTACCTTAATTCTCTCGTACAGAATATCAACACTTGATTTTATCTCAAATAAGCTGTATTGCATAATTCAAGTGTTTCTCTTTTGCACTAATAGGAATGGTCTACATAAAAGTATGGATGTATCGGCAGAGCAAACTGCAGCAGCAATGGAACATGGAGAAGTTCAAATCATCTGACGATGCCCACAGGTCGCAGTACGAACGGAGATTCGGCGAAGGCAGGGTTAGAGAAGAATAGATTTCACCTCCCAAATTTGCATGAATGGATATACTTATTTGGTTTCTTTTTTTCTCCTAACTTAGAAACACAGAATTTCCTACAAAACTTTCCGAAGACTTGTGCTGCCCTTCACCTGCACTGGTACTGTTCTCCTGGTAAGTAGGGTTTTTGCCGGACTCAGAAACGTTAAGTGACGGTTTCGTAAGCAACCTCATTGGGAAAAAGGTTCTTCCTCCTTCAATCTAGTGGAAATCGCTGAGAAATAAACCACTGCTGCAACAATGACTACTCAAACCTACTGTTAGCAATTAGGGCGGTTGAATCAAGCTTTGAGTAGGAATAAAGACCTGCTCTGGGGAAATTTTTGATAAAGAAGGTGGAAGTAAGTTATAGACGATGAGGCAAAGAAGACTGATGGTTGAATATTTACTTGTTTATTCAAATTTTGGACAGAGTGACTAGTACCCCTATCTTTCCTGCAGGTGTCGATGTCAATTGCCTTGGAGTTCTCATCAAACATCGTAGAGGCACTGATTGCGGGGAAATTCAACCTCTCGATCCTCGAAACCAAAGCAATCGTTGCTGTCTTGACTGGTCTTGTAACCTGCATTTTGAGCAAGGTAACTGCGATTTGCCTTTTGTTATTGCCTGGCACATTGGCATACATATTAGCGATTATACCTTTTGAGTTCAGTTGTACAAGCTTTGGATTAACTGGTCAACTTGGCTTGAGTGCCCAAGGACGCAGCACGATGAGGAAAAGAGCCTCTGGGCCAAATTCGCATTTATGGAGTTCATCAATATGTTCTTCGAGTTCTACTACGAAATCGCCTGTAGAGCGTTCAATTATCGCTACCCCGGTTACGATTCAATGATCTTTGATGAGCTTGAGGTGAGTTACTATTTATACTTTTGCTAACCTCCAAGGGAAAACGGTGTTTCACATTTTCGCTATTTAAGTAATAGTCCTCAAAACGTCTTGGATCTATCAATTAATGGGAAGGCAATTTAGTGATAAAGAAATTAAAGGAAATGCAACAATTAATGGCTACTAATTCGTTAATAAAATATATCCTAAAACCACCACCATTTAAAGGTCAGAAAGATATCATTAAAGTTACCTCATTATATTATTTAATGCATTAAATTAAAAAATGCAACTGAACTTTTGGAATGCTTGAAATAATAAAATTGCTTTTGCTATGTAGAAATGATGAATTCTCACAATATTTATTGCAAATTTTAGTGGCCTGTTTGGTCCGGTCTCTTTGGAATATTCTACGAATTTGTCATCAAATGTACCGTTATTGTCATCGTTAAAAGTACCTCGGACATCATGAGGTAAGTCATGCATTTTTCTTAATGAAACATTCATAAGAATAAACGGCAATCTTCAAATAAGGAAAATCGTTTATGCAACCGCCTTAATCCCGCTCAGACTGGAACAAGCTAATTTTTACTGTTTCCTTGGGCGCAAGGGTCTCAAATCCTGATTTATTTCTGCATTGCTGGCAGCACTTTTGTGGAGTTCCGTCATTGAAATTTGCCGACTACCACTTCGGCTATGTTGACCTGAGATGTGGCAGGAAATCTGACCTCCCCGACGCTTGTGAGAGTGGTATCGAAGGTCTTCATGGTAGAGGCTGAAACAACCCTCAATTCATACTATGACAAAACCCGATGAATTTTGATGCTGCCAGGGTTTCCAATATTGTTTTAATCGATTTTTAAACAGGAAATCTGTTGTGCTACCAGCTCAATCAGGGACACCACAGCCACTTCGAAGCCTTCGTGTGGTTGTTTCCTAGTGCATTTTTCCTAATGATGGAATTAACTGCTGAGACTATTTAGGGATTTTGGGTGACCTAGTTCTGTGGTGTCTGGGGGAGAACTCTGCCATCTTTCAAGACGGTAATGCATTGACAGCTAGAATTGCTAACGAATGCAAAGGTAAAGCATTCTAATGAAGTTGAGCATCTCACTTGGCCACCGCAATTCTCAGACCGCCTCAACATAATTGAGGAGCAGTTACGGCGGCGGATTTTAGAGATTCAAGTTAGTAGTCGATTTCCATCGGTTGGGAACCGACAATTCCCAATTTGTATGAATCAGTACCTCATATAATCGTGGCTTTAGTTGCCCGTATTAAAGGAATTTTCTGTATATAAATTTCAAAATAACTAGCGCACTGACAAATGCCTTTCTTTCCCGGATAGTTTGATGCTCAAAAAATCAGTTAAATCGCTGGTTTATCCATGCGTTGGCTCATCCAAAGGAGCAAAAGACTCGGATCCACCGCATGCCAGTTCATCTTACATGGAATGCAAGTATAACGCTCGCCTACTCCCACCAGAAAAGTCCCCGATTTTCGATCGTCAGCTCGATTTATGTGAGTTTATGAGAGTTATAAACTCATGCTTAAGATCCAAATTTTGATAGCAGTCTTGGTCAGGTAATCCGACTAGCTCTGTAAAAACTTCGGTTAAATAAAGTAATGCAACAAGTGTTATATTTGGATAAAATTCAGTTATTAATGCTCTTTCCCTAATTATCCATGCTCCCATCTATTGACATACTTATTAATACCTTCATTAGTGTAAAATTCTTTGGAATAAAAGGCCTCACAAATGCATTCAACCTCCACCCAAGTTACAAAGCTCTTTCGTCTAAATGCCTTTGAAAGGTAGAAAAAATCGGGACAATGTGGTGGACGATGAATTTCCTCCCAACCAGGTTCTTTTTAGATCTTTTCTGACGTGATTCTTGCTGTGTTGGAAGGGGTCGCGTATTGTCCTGATGAAACATCACCCCTTTTCGATTCACTGTAGCAGGTTGCTTGTTTCGAACGATCAATTTGAGCACTTGTCAATGCTGCATAAGGTGGCACCCATTAAAATGTGATTATTCATTTGCGATTGAAGCATTTACCCATGTGGCTGGGGTCTTTCCCCCGTCTGCATCGCCTACAATTTCCAGAAGAGATCCACATTCTCTCGGTCCCCGGGTCAAAAAAGCTTAAACAAACTGGCAAGAATGGAAGGGAATAATGTGGATGTCAACTCGAGATCTGAGATCGTTTTTTAGATGACATGAACAGCAGTGTGATTTGAACTTAACTCGATTTCCAACTGCTACTCAATTGATAAAGTGGGATTTTGTTAAAGGCTGCTTCAAGAAGCAGCGCTCGATTTTATCTTCGTGTAAGGTGAATTCTTCACTTCAGAATTTCTCATTCTGACCACTTTGTCGGCTGCTGGGTTCCCTTCCTTCCTTCCTTCCTTCCTTGAACTCATCGAATATTAAGTGTCTAAAGTGATTCCTGGGTACTTGTGTGTTAGCAGAGAGCAAATTTTGATTTTTCTTCTATGTTAAACAAAATTTGGTCAGTTTAAATGCATCTAAACATAAGAATATAGTGCTAAGCCCCATTGGACATTAGGAATACTCACCGAATTTATTTAATTTAAAAAAGAAATTTAGACGAAACTCATGAGTGGCAAGGAACTCTTCCAACTTTTAAGGAGGGAAACTTATTATTATTTTATTATTAATCTGATAACCTTTCTCCGAACGCCCTGTTTAAAGCCATTGTGCCATTAACCCACTTTCATGAATTTCAGGCATTTACTTCGGCTTCGCTGTAATGTTCCTGCCGGCATCATTCACTTGGCTGCTTCCTTTGCTGCTGCTGAGTGTGTTGACTGTTCGGGGCTTTGCCATGCGGATCGCCATTCAGACGAGGAGAATTGCGCCAGTGAGGGAGAAAACCATTGGTATGGTTTGCATCGCTAAAAGTTTTGAAGATGTTTTGCAAGATGCACTTGTATATCACTCTGTGATTTCTATTCAGGAATTTGGATGTGGTTCCTTCGGGGCATCCTGATTATTTCCATTCCAACTAATGTGAGTTATCAGCACCAAAAATGCACTTCCTTAACTAAGCAATTCACACGAATATGTTCAGGGTTGCACCAAAGTAGTGGAAACCCCTTAAAGTGGTCTAGGTCCACCATTTTTGACAGTTGCAGCCTCAATTCTCTGAGGAATTGTTTATTTTGACATGAAGAACCTCTTTATCGCTCAGAGCGTAATTAGAGTGGCCGTCAGCAGTTCTTTATAGTCATCTGAATTTAAAATGTATTTTAATGTGCTGCACGTCCGCACTCACCGCCTTAATTCTCTGAGGCAGTGATTCATACAAGTTGTGAATTGTCGATTCTTCAGTTAAAACACACTCACCCAGTTAGTCAACTCCTTACTTGAATCCTCAGTAATGTTGAGGAGGTCTGGGATTGTGGTGGCCCGATGAGATACTCAACTTTATTAGAATGCTGTTTCTCATACCATTCTTCAATGATTCTAGCTTGTGTTGCTGGGTTGGAGGCGTTCCCCTTCGCAAACTACAGCTCTTGAACAATCATAGGATGATGAACTTGGTCGCCCAGGATTCCCAAGTGGTTTCAGCTGTTAATTCTTCTGCCATGAAGGGAAGGAAATCACTGACCCGGCTGCGGATTTCCAAGAAATAGTACTAGAACCAGACCACCACTATATTCTACGGCTGGGTTGGAGAAGGTAGCAGTCTGCTTTCTTCAGCTATCACCAGACATGGTACACTTGGCCGGAGGTTAGAAATAAAGTGGTAAACGACGCTGGTTCGTCAGAGAAAATCACACTTTCCATGCACTACTCGAGTGAGGACCAATTCTGGGGGTTTCTACTCCACCCCTCTAAACGTCCCCTTGAAACATTTGTCGTCTCTGGGAGCAGATGTTCTCAAATTCCAGCTCTTCCGTGGTTGAATCCACATTTGTGCAGCTCCCACTAAAGGAATGTTTCTTTTTTGTGAAAACTGGTTCTGTAGGTGTTCATTGAGAAGCTCAGCAGTGATTTCAGGAGCCGTGGTTTTACGATCCTCTGACAATTTCATTTGGAGTCCGACGGTTTCTCTCAGGCAAAAACTTCGACTTTTTACCAGACCCGTGCTTTGCTTAAGACAGCGTTTTCCCTTTTAAAGGCGGCAGACAGTAATTTTGAGGTAGTACTCCTTAAAAAGCCAATCGTGAATTTTGAAAATTATACCGACTCACTTCGACGAATCACACAATCAGGTGTCAAACAAAGGGATTACATGGAGAATTAATGTTTTGTTAAAATAAATGACCCATTATTGACTGTAGTAGAAGTAAGGGGCCTTCTTCTTCCTCATTCAAATTGATTTATTCACAAAGCACACCTCTTATTGCTGTCATCGGTCTCAATGCCCTTGAATTAATTTACCCGTTTTTACTTCAGGCCACACTGATCGCCTTTGGAACGGAATTTGTGAACAAACTGGTTTACCAGTTGGCCTACTCCCCTGATGGAACGCTACGGGGTTACGTAGACTTTACTCTCTCCCACATGGATGTGACAGAATTTGAGTTTTCAGCCGCGGACAAGAAGATACTCAAGGGTGCTCCATACTGCCGGTTGGTTGTTGCACTGTCCTTAATGTCGAATGATAGGGGACTTTTTGGTCTAAAAAGTGCATGAATTCTCGAATTAAATTCATACAGGCTGTTTGGAGTAGATTTAACTGATAAATATTTGTGATTTTGCTCAGATTAGTCAAAGGTGCTTCCTGCGAAAATGAAAATTGATCGAAACTATGATGATGGTGGTGGTGAATCGCATCGGCAGTCAGAATGACAAGATTCCGGTCGTTGCTAAGAGAAAAACGACAGTGAGCTGGAGAAGTGCAGGTGGCCTGATTTCTCCGAGAATCAGCAGAAAAAACTATCAAAAAGGGCTTGGGATCCAATGCCTCGCTTTCCAGCAGTTTAGTCCTCAATCACACACGTTTTAGGCTCCGTGGTATTACCAGATTGAACATGCGCAACCCTTAAATGCCTGTTCATTGCCTTGATCGTGGCAAACATACGCCAGCACTGTGGGTCAGTGCAGACAACGGAGCGCACACGTGAACTGAGCAAGTGGGTCTTAAACTACCTTGCATGTTGGTTGATATCCGTGTTCGACGTAGACTGGAGATCCACGCCTCCGCAGCACCTCTACTGCTTCCACTCACTGGAGCTGTTGCATCCAGTCTCCACAACTTAATGGACGACCGTAGAGCAGCTGTGACACCGCTCTAGACGCCCAACTCTTTTACAGACATTTCTGGGATCAACAGCCTAGTGCCATTGGGCTTATCCATGTTAACCACTGCATCAACGATCCGAAGGACAGTAATCGAGAGACCATTTGGCAAAGTCGGCAACGCATAATGAGAGTAACCACCTTCACACTTCAGGGGAAAATGGGAAATCTTGTCAGGCGATTTTTGCTACTAGTGACCATTGTTTGGCTGCTATGCATGGTTAGGCGCTGTGCTGCTTCGAGCTAATCGACGGAAAACTGAAAACATTATTGACTAGAAAATTCATTCCCAGGAACAGGTCCAAAGTCGATTTTGAAAGAAAGTTGTCTAACTCAAATTCGTTGAAACCCAATGTCTTTTGAAGTTACCATTTTGCGACATTAGGAATTAGCCCGCACACCCTGCACTCTGCGTCCAAAGAAGTTTTTGTGCGGTTCGCTTGTTTAAATTGTCGTTTTCAAATAAACAATTATTAATTTCAATCCTAGATATTTCGGGTATCGCGAACCTCCGAATGGCACAAATCCCTATGCTCTAACGCCAGTTTTCTATCATATTCTCTGGGCAAGGTTGGGCTTTGTACTCATTTTTACTGTGAGTTTATCCGAAATAAACACTCCAGTACAGTGGTCTTTTGATGAACTAATTTTCCACATTCTAGGTCGTAGAGATAGGCGTGCTTATTGCTCTGAATCGCATTCTTCCGAACAAACCTAAAAAACCAAAAAGCCCTCCTTCAGGTAACGTGTTGTAGTGGAATCTTTCTCTCGGCCAATTACACCCATTACTACCTCACAGAAGCTAATCATGCTGCTTTATTTTGACCTAACAGGAACCGAGCTAGCCATCCATCCACTAGCCAATGGAGATCAAGCGGAGGCTTAACAGTACGATTTTAGAACAGTCCCAATATCATCGTCAACAATTAAGCTTACCTCTGCGATTTTTTGCATTCCTTTTAATAATTTTGGCTTTTAAAAATCGTCTCTGTATACCTTTGATCCATTATGTACTCAAATACTCAGAGTCAATAATATAATTGCCAGAAATAAATCATGCTATGAAAAATATGTGCATACTCCGGCTTTCTGGGCATTGAGAGGAGTGTTAGAGATAAAGTTAACTCATTAAAGAAAAAGTGTATCCATTTTCCAAATAAAATAAAACTTTGGCCTGTTTAAATTTGGTCCATTATAAAAGGCCAAAATTCGGACAAAATTTGTGGGATGACCAAATAGAACTTTAGCTCAAATTTTGCACACAAATCGGACTATCAGTACTAATAGGTGCTTCTTTGTTCCCGCAATTTGTTGTGTAAAATACGAAGTAAATACTGCAGCAGAGAAAGATCGCGTAATCCACCTCAACAAACCTCTGTTTCTATTTCATTAATATATATATATCATTAGTAATAGTATTTTGGTCCACTGAAGGGATCAAGAAAGTGGGAGCGTGGTGGTGGGGGGGGGGAGGAGGAGGATCAGCGCATTTCATTTGTTAGATGTGGGGGAACACGGAGTTTTTTTTGGTTCAAAGGAGGGGGGAGGGGAGGTGACACCGGAATCAGACTGGGAAACAGCACTCTCCAAAAAGGAAACTGATCCTCACAGGGCTCCATCTAACCGGGAGTGGTTAGTCAGCGATGATTAAGAAGATAACTGGTTGGGACAGCGGTGGTGGTGGTGGTGGTGGTGGGAGAAAATTCAACAGGGCCTATCAGTATTCATCGTCTTTTTGAGTTCGGGTCCTCGCTGGCTTGTACATACTTAGAAAAATAGAATTTCCGTTGTTCCTAAATGGGCTTGGTTGTGGTTGTGGTTTTTGAGTGCGAAGGTGATTTGAGGTTTCACGTATTATTGACTCCTCGGTGGCCACAGACGCCTGCGTTTGAAGCTCTCCCCCGTCGTGGGTCGATAGGGGAAGGAGGAGATGGCCACGGGTGTTACTGAGGGGGGATTGACAGCGAGACTAGACGTGGTCGGTTTGTGTCTCAGAGCCCCAATGCACCGTCTTTGACCGATCCTCACACGACGGTTCAGAGTAATGACTCGGAGCGAGCACCAATGCAAACAGCGACCAAGTCGTGGCCACCGGAGTTGGCCTAACCGAGCCAGTTCGTGGAGGAACTCGTCTAGAAGGAGAGCGACGGCGGATATCATGAATACGATACCGGCAGTCCAACCCACTGCGTCTGCCGGCCCAAAGTAGTAGAAAGGCGCGGTGTTTGCACCCGCCGTGGCGTTTGTTGGTGGGGAGAGGAGTGAGGAAGCCTCCGCGACGGTGTGCGTAGAATTTAGGATGGCGGTGGTGGTTGGCGAAGGTGGATTTGGGGGACGTTGACTCAGAACATTGAGATTAGCGTAGCTACGGTAGATCCCGAAGGTGAGAAATGTAGTAAAACCTACCAAGAAAAAATAATCATAAATTGATAATGGATGTCAAATTATGTTTAAAATATCCCAAACTACCATTGACTCAACTTCTCCTTCTATTCTTCTATTCTTTGTTTTCGTCTAAACCTCTAGAGTCTTTATTTTGCTCCTAATTTGACTTCTACATTTATTCCTTTTAAAAAGCAGTAATGATATGTGAAATTTTCATTAGTTTTAATATATCTTTTTTGCTACTTTTGGATTTATAAACTCGACATTGAGAAAGGACCTAACGCACATGATTAAGATCAGTTCTTGAACCACGCCAAGCAGTTATTTGCCAGAGCAATGTTTCATCGCAACTTTAAAAAATATCAAGCTTAATTTCTACAGCGAGCTGATAGTTCATGCCGATTTGACTTCATCGCTACCAGGATATTGAAAACTGTTCTTGCAGTCCAAACAGTAAATACTGTCCGCAAATCCTGTGATCTAACCTATCTACTTTGAAAATATCATGGGAAAATTTACAAACAAAACTCTCCCATTTTGAGTTTGCTGGCTAAACCTCACCATCTCTTCTGATTTTTATCTACTTAATCTTTATATTCCCCATTTTAACAGTGATTACATTTGATACTTTCGTTCACTTCAGTCGTCCAATTCACGAGTTTTTAATCAATAAGAATCTCAAATTTGGGATGGCTAGACAACCTCATGAATTCTCGTGATAAATATCAGTTCTTGAACCAAACGGCTTTGAAATTTTCACAGATAAATAAATTAAATTGCACTTTTTCATATAAATATTTTTCGGGTCCTGCTCCCTATCTCAACAGAGAAGATTGTTGGGTATCGACGAATAATCGAAAGGATTTTACAGAGGGGATGATTTGTGGTGTTGGGGGAGGGATTTACCTGCTAGAAAAAATATTTCGCCACTAGAATGAAAGTAGTAGAGGCGTTTGACAAGTTCTGATCCCATGTGCCCGAAGATGGCCAGTCCGGTGCCTAGAAGACCAACGATTATTGCTACCAGGAGGATACACGTCGCCCCGCCTTGCCAACCTAGGAGGGAAGGCGAAAATCAGGAGAGTTTCATCGCTCTCTACTCGCGGGATTTAGGTAGCCAATAGAACAACCAACTGACGCACCATCTCTTTCGGAGAAAAAGGGAATCGTCACATTGCAGATGCCGCCGTTGATGAAGCACTTGCGCCAGAGGCCACGACAAGTCATATTTCCGGCTAAATTCACAGAAAAAGTCTTTTTTAATAAAATATTTTTATTTGAATGACCACGGGGCAGGTTGTTCGGTGTTCAAAACTGCTAGAAAAAAATGATATAAACTTGGAGTTAATGCTGAAAAAGCTCCTTTTACAAAAATTATTCTTCACATTTATTTATTATTGTCATTTTCAGAAACGATAAAATGATGCCTTTTATATTATTATTATTTATTTGTATTACCGAAAATATGACAGACGTAATTAATTACCATTTAGTTTTATCTCAATTTTTAACAAGACTGTCTAATAGTCTTTGTAATAATGATTTATAAAATCAAGCACATTTTTAAAAAAAACAAAGTTCTTTTCCTTCTTAAGCGTTTATTTTGATTTGCTTATCAAAATGAACACAATTTACATTTATTTTGAAACTCGGTAAATATTTGTAACGCCATTTAGTAGATATACCACCGGCTTATTAAAAAATCCACTTTATTCGCCCCAAACACACAAATTTTTATAAAAATCTGTCAGAGAAGATGCAAAACTCTTGCTCTTATTGGCGGTAATACTAGAAATATGCCAGTTGTAACTTCTTCCCCCCTCAGTTCCACCAATTAGCAGTTAGGAATCGCGTGTTCAAGGTCGAGCATAACTGCTTGCGTAAGTAGTCAATGCCGCGCAGCATATGCGCGCCCTGATTGGCTGGCACAGGGGTGATGTTGAGGACATTTTGAGTCTCCACCAAGGGCACCGCCTCCGCCACCGCCACAACGGCGGCAGCAGCAGCAGCATCACCATCTTCATCAGCTGCGACTACTACTACTACCAGCACTTGCCTCACCCCTGTTTTGCCCAAACCAGGGGAGAGGAGTGGAAGTGTGAGACTATTTTAAGTGACAGCTAAATATAACCTCTTGCTCCTCAGTCATTGGCCATTATTGCTGCTTCTGCTACTGCAGCAGCAGAGATGGGAAGAGGGAGCGAACATGGAGCTCGATCATGGCTATCCCATACCCTCCTCCCACTAGTACTCAATTTCTCATTTCTGGGCCGTAAACACACTTCACAAAAATGATTATTCCACAAAAACGATATATTAGGAGTTTGGTAGGGTGAGTATTGATAACATGTCCTGCACGAATTTATCCTCCCGTTTGATTATTTATTCAAAAGGTAGGAACAGCAAAGAGGTCATCGATTAGCGTTAGGTGCTAGTTCCCCAAGTAGAAAAGGAGATCGTGGCCAGTTGGTCAAAATAGTGACTCAAAATTTGTGAATATAGGGGGTTCTTCAAAATTTAAATGAAAATCCTTAATTCACTATCAAAACTAAGATATTTTATAGCAAATAAGAGGACGACTGATACCAAGAACTTTTAGAGTTTTATAAATGCCTGATAAAATTAATAGTACAAGCTCCTAACAAAACGTACTTTAAATTAAAACGGCATCTTGATCACCCACCCAGCTCAAAAGTTCATAGTTATAATGAGGCAACAGATGTGATAAACTGGTCCCTCTAAAACTCCGTCCCATGTACAGAAGATAAATTAAAACAGCTTTACGGGATTTCAGGTAAAAGTAGGGCAACTCTTTCCGGTGTTTTGTGATTGTTTTATGGTATTTCAACTACCATCGAGAGAGATAATTAAATACAAATTGAAGAGGAATACACAATACTAGGATTGCAGATGATGAAGTTTATGGAAACTTTTTTTGGCTGCGTTTATAAAAAAGGTTTAAGGTGCCCAGGTAGACTACACTTCCCTATGAGAATTCGCGATACCATTCTCCTAAGACCAAAGTTAGTTAATCATCTAACTAGCCTAGACGTGAATAAGAGCCTTTGCCTAGTTTCGAGCAAATTAACCAATCGTTTAGCAGAGTCAGATAAAGGTCATTAAAAATTGTAAAAAAACGCAATCTTACGAGTTCCGGAGTAAAGCCAGGTGGACGCCATGAGGCAGTAGAAGAGACAGGAGATCGCAAAGACCGCTAGGACAATGGCGACGACTCTCGACCTCCCGAAGGCCGGATGCTCCCAGTAATCGGTGTAGTTTGAGAAGCCGAGTATCGCCAACTCCGTCCCGTTGCTCACCACCGGCGATAGCAATTTTTGCGTACGCGGAAGTGTGCTGGAGCTGCTGCAGCCTGCTAGGGGAGCGCTTCGAGGACTCATCACTGAAGCGACGACCTTGTCAATGTCATCGCCGTCTGCAGAGTCGTTGTCGGAGGCATCCGTAACTCCTGATGTGCCGTCGATGTAGTCCATGACTGAGAGAGACTTGTGAGGACCTACATGAGACAGGCGAAAGACCCAAAGGTTAACAACTAGTGCAATCTACACACCATCGTTAAACCTGAACTAAAAATCGATCAAGCTGGTTTGACATGAATCAAACCGCCCATTTTCCAGAACGTTTATACCCGATAAGCATTAGTACTGGACCCACACTATTGCCTTTGTTTTTTCGCGATAGGTCACTCTAAATATAGAAATAATCCATTCCAAATTTTCTCTGAGTCCAATGTGTACTTTCGATGGCCATAAAAGGGGCGAATCCAAAATAAAAATAAGTGGAATTTTACTCCTCCCCAATTCCGTGC
Organism: Anomotaenia brevis; assembly: GCA_030710315.1. Taxonomy (NCBI): domain Eukaryota; kingdom Metazoa; phylum Platyhelminthes; class Cestoda; order Cyclophyllidea; family Dilepididae; genus Anomotaenia; species Anomotaenia brevis. The sequence continues at coordinate 68,909 of JAUOZQ010000139.1, read as the reverse complement.
TTTCGTGCTAAAAAAGTTATGTATCAGGTTATCCCCAAAAGTTCTGGCCGAAATTTTTCTTCTGAGGTTGAAAAACTGCAGAGTTTTGATAACGCCTAAGTAGGAAGATGAAGATCGAACCTGAGGACTTGAAGGAGCAGCTCTGGATGAAAATCCTGATGCTTCATCATTTGCGGAATTGACAATTAAGTGCGTTATGAATAGTGTGAAAGCAATCTCAGATCTCGAGGTGAAGACATTTGCTGTTCTCTGCTCCATCTTCGCCATTTTGTTTCACCATTTTATTGGAGAGATCCATGACTGGCGACTCACAAAAAGCGGATGTTTTATCGGAAGAGTTAAGAATAGGCGACAGTGGCGGCTTCGTAAGCCGCACACAGCAAGAGTCGCGTCACAAAAGATGAAAGAAGTACGTGATTGAGAGAAAGCTCCTCTCCCGATCTTTCTCCTTCCTAGTACTACTGTTTGCTTCGTAGCCTACAAAATCGACTGATAGAAGCGGCTTTTGAAACGCGGCAGAAAGAGGCTGAAACTGACATTTGCGGGTTCTTTGAGTTATCGAAACAATTGGAATTTTACAATAATGAAGGTATTAGTAGATGGAAGGAAGTCATAGGTAATCAGGACAAACGCGTCGATTTATTTGATCGAAATTCGAACAGAACTTTCTGAATGACCTGATGGACTAGAAAATCACCTGTTCAAGGATTCTTAAAGATTCAAGACTACAAAACTTTTGGGAATCATGTGTGTTGAATTTCATGAATACGACCCAAAAGTTATCGCGTTGAACTTAGTGTAATTGCGTAATTTGTGGCTTTATAGTGTAAAGCTTTATTTGACAGTAAGTTTTCCAAATACTTGATAGACTTAATAGAGATATCAACTTCCCTTTGATTTTTTTCAGCTTCAAAACTGGAAGATTGAGGAAAATCCTATATTTTACCTCAGTTATGTTTTTGTTAAAGCTCCAGAAATCCAGCAGCATAATTTTCATGTTAACGCGTTGCAAAATGCCGAATTGGGCGAAATTTCCTTTTTCGAAAAGCCAACAGTAAATGCACTTGCCCATGTGAACACCAAGTCCACCCTTGTCTTTATGAGTTTTTCAACAACATCGTATTTTGAGTAATTGCTGCCAAGTTGCCGAGATTTCCGCTTTGCAAACTGTCATGGGACAAATTTGAGATGACCAACCAAAAACAAATGCGATTAGACGGAAAATAAAATGAGTTCGGTTTTTAGTCAAGTTGAAAATAAAAGTAAGGATCGGGTGAATATATAAAAGAAATATAAAAATAAAAATTATAAATATAAAATAAAAAATACAGAAAATATAAATATAAATAAATATGAATAAATAAAATTAAAGTAGGGATCTGGTGACCATATAGTGATATGAATATCTATTAACACCTCAAATCAAGTCAAAATAATACGGGAAAGAAAGATTAACATTCGCTTTTGTAATGAGCTTTAACAACATTATTTTTTTTCGGTTTAATTTCTGATCTATTAATGCGTCGATTTCCTTTTTTAAAAAAATTCCACCAAATCTGATCTGAAGTTACAAAAAGTACGCGAACCTTAACTGAGTGGACATATGGCCAAGAATGTTTGGATCTTTATTAAAAAAATATCTGAAATAGATAAAGATATCAAACTTTAACTGCTGGAGATAAGAGCTGAAACAAATGAGATAAAAAATCGTAGATATTCCTTACTCGTCTCTGTATAGTAATTATAAATATCTTAAGTTATTTTTAATTTTGCTTATATTTTGAGACCACGGAGATAGGGTGCCAGACAAAGATACCTAAGTGGAATCATTTTTGATCTTAAAGTCAAAGCCATCGCAGCAACGATAATTTCTGTGGGAATTTAATCATTCTAAGTGGTATTTAATTGTTTCGATAACTGGGTTAATATCGCAACCTAGCTTTGTTCTAAAATAAACTGACAGATGCCGTTCTAGTTTTATTTTCACTGATTAGAATTAGTGCTACAAAATTTAAAAAAATCTTCTTTTATAATGCATACGGGTTTTCTGGAATAAATGCGACTCTCTCTAGCAATATTTAGGGCATTCATGCGAAATAAAGACATTTTTTAACAGAGGGGAATCTTTTGAATTCTTGAATGACTGGAACCCGCCTGATTCATTGTGTAAGAGGCAAACTTGAATCGTCAATAAACAGTGGCACAAAATAATTCCTTGGATGCTACAAACCTACTGTTGCTGGACGTCAATCAGACAAGCTCTCATGATAGAATTGCTCTCGAAAATCTGAAGAAAAATTTATCGGAAGGCTTAGGTCGAATTCATTTGCCTACGCGGAATTACTTAGCATACAGATTAAGACCTGATAGGCCATGTGCTTGGCCGCACCTTAGGGGAAAGCCAACATGTTTTTAAACTTATTTTGTCGACTACACAAGTCCCCCAATGTTCTTAGCTTACACATCGCCTGTTATGAATTAGACGACACCAATCACCCTAATGCCAGCCCAGTTTATCAACTACAGAATTAAAGCAGTTTTCAGTGAACGTTTCCCAGAAAAAGAGAAAGTGGAAAATCGGCTTGCTCTTGCCTCATTCCGAATTGCAACATGTAGAAAATATAATAAACACCGACCACAACTTTGACTATACGGTTAAAGCCCCATTGTCGGGGGAATTTCTTTCAAATTTATCATCAACTATTAATAAAGCGGGATCAACTTACCAGCTTTTAAATCCCTTGAATTCGTGTTGGGAGCGGCCATTGAAGGTGAAGTGGCGGGAGCTGAGGCTACAGACACCGAAACCTCCTCCTGATTTCCTCTTCGCTCCCCTGCACCCTTTTTTCTGGTCACCCTCTCCACATCCTCCTCCCTCTGCTCCTGATACAGCGGTTTCGCTTCTTGCGCCACCTCCTCTTCCTCCTCTTCCTCTTCCTTCTCGCGGGGTTCGTGGACAACGGCGGTGGTGGAGGAGGGCTGATGACGCAAACGCAGAAGCTCCGTTCTTTCCTGACTCGTGGAGGGCGTTCGATCCAGCACGTCGGATGCGTCGTAACCGTTTGAGCGTTTGAAGCTTTTCCGCTTCCACTGGATTGGAAAAAAGAAACGCGTTCACGAAACCTTAACTTTGTTTTGTTGCTTCAAAAAAGGTTGAATGTCAAATTCTCTCCCGACATTGGTATTCATGATATTTTTGTAAATTATGATGCTTCCAGAGAGTGTACATAATATTTCCATGTTTTTTTGCTAGTACATCAAACTGAGAAAACTTTCATCCGAGATTTGCAGTCATTCAGTTATGATGCATGTCCGATTTTCAGATGGGAATTTTATTATTTAATGAATTTAGAGCAGCTGATGCAATATTTTTGCATAAATGTTAGGTTCTTCACTAGATTTTGTCAAGAGCGAGGTGAGAAACTATACTAGGATTTAAGAGTGAATGTAGCATTAAAACGTTTTGTGCTTTCGATATATGAATTTGCATAAGTACTAAATATCGGGTTAAAATTTTTAAGCATAATTATTAGTGAAGGCACACCGATTCCTTGTCTTGAATTTCTTATCTAAAGTACATTGAAATGACCACGTTATCTAACAGTCAACTCAATACATTAAACTGCAACTTTGGAATTGGTAAGCATTTTATAAGCACCAGGTGAATAGATTTGTGAATATATATGAGTATTTATAATTTTTTTATGGCTAGAATCGAATGTGGTTTTTCCTAATGAATGCTGGTACTGGTCGAGAGGTATGTGTTTCCAGAAAATGGGATTACACTTACAGGAGGGAGGCGCCAAGAATGGATGGGGAATTCCCGTGGGCAGTGCATTATTAATTCACCCCTGAGACCACTACTCTGAGTCGCAGTAAACCACAAATCTACGTTACATGCTATCTAGTCCTTTTTGAATTAAAATTACTGACATCTCAGCTATCAAACACGCTTGAGTTGAATTTGCCTACAAGATACTCAAAACAGAAGAATCATGTTCATCATAGAAGAATTTTAATAGAGCTCTTTCCAAAATTAGGCTAAGGGGTGCTCATTTTGACCTATGTCAGACAAGTTTCTGCATCGGATTATCGATTTTTCGAGTCACATCAAATACCTGAATTGCATGGCAAGCTGAGAGTGTATATTGAACACAGAAGACGCGTTTCTTTTCACCTAGTTCCTGCTCTCACCTTGATATCCAACTCTTTTTGACTGTCACCTCCTCGCGCCGAGGCCGTCTCAGAGTGCAGCACTTCTACATTCTGAGGCATCGCCGTCAAACGCCCCCGCTTCCTCCTAGCAGCTACGTTCAACTCAGTGCTGCTCCCACCCGCACTCCTACTTATGCGCCTCCTGCTTCCCTGGAAACGTGCTCCGCCTCCTCGGACACCCGTAGAGGAGGCGCAGAGCGGGGAGGTGAGTTGCCAGGGCGGAGCGACCGGGGCGGTGGCGGCGGTGGCATCGGAGCTCTCTACCGACGAGGTGGCGGACCGTCCGCCACCTCCTCCGAGGCGTGGGCGCCCGTGACTGCCGCGGAGAGTGGTAGAACATCCGAGAGGACCGGGGGGCCTAGACCCGCTCTCGGAGCGAGGTCGGAGGAGTGTGGTGGAACAGCGTGGTGATGTCGGGTACCAGGTGGAAGTAGACGGACGAACGGTGCGACAGGAACTGGGTCCTTCAATAAGGGGGGCAGAGGGTAAGTGAGCTGTTTGGTTCATCTAGTGCAGTTTCTCCACTAAAATATCAGTCATTTTCAGTCTTAATTAAAAAGCTTTGTTGTAGAGCAATCGTTATGATCATCGTAATTTTAACTCCTTTAAATTTGTTTCGCTTACTTTTTCCGCGGAAACTTTGGATAGCAATTATTATCTCGGGAAGAAATGTTAAAATATAATCGAAAATGGATTTCTCATACTTAAAACATACTTTTAAAAACATGCTCCAAAACTTTGTTATCGTATTCATTCCCTAAGTTTACTAGGAAATTTATGGAAATAGATTAATTATTGCATTTTACAGATAAATATGTTTTTGCGTGAGGATTTCCTTCGCTTTATTTAAAAAGGGTCAAATTTATTAGTTAAGAAACAACAAAAGTTTCTTAACTGACAAATTGAATTTATTCGATTTTATAAGTTATTTGGTAAAAAAATCAAACAAATAAATTGAGAAGCAGCATCTTTCCTAAATTTCAAATAAACACAAATGTTAAATAATTGCTTTGTCCGCAGTTTCTTTTACCCTGATTCGAGATTAATATTCCTCAAAAGAAATCATTTTCACAATACTCAATGAGCAATATTTTAACCGTTTTCTTCCTGTAATTAGAAGGATCTTTAAGGAGATTTATGAGCTCTTCGATTTTCCATCCCTTTTTTGTCGAACCATTACTTGCAATCCACTAAAATTTAATTTTTTGTTGCTTTTTACGAAATGTGTTGGCTACTTTCTTTTGGTCGCACGACAATAACTCATTTCGTGTTGGCGCTCGATTCAACGTTAATGTAATCATATTGCAATTCAATTTGCATTGTAATTTTTCCTCAAATTATTTGTTGAGAAAGTAAATAAGGAAGACTTATAACTGGCATGTGGATTTTTTTAAATAAATACTTAATATTTCAGCAGTTTGAGCAATCATTTTCTTTCATTTTATGCAAATTACTATGAACAACTTCTACGTATTCCTCAGGCTATTTGCAAATGATTACATGGTCAAATCGTTATTCTAAAACAGAGACATTCACTTATATTCTCTCCATTTTCATTGAAAATTTTTGCACATATCTCTGTCACTAAGCTCAGTCGAACAGTGCTAAATACTTTGGTAGATAAATAATATTCAGTAATCATATAGCGTAACGAAAATGCATTGCCGTCGTTAACAGTGGCTTCTGGAAAGCATAACCGTGAGTTTGAAAAAAGTTATTTGATGTTGTTTGTTTCAATGTCATTTACAAATGCATACAATGGCTTATTAGCAGTAGAAATGAGTAGGGAGTTTATTGTTTTAAATGATTATTCTATTTGTGGCATTTAAATTAATTACACCACTGTCATTTTGAAAAAAACAACTGGGTCAGAGGGTGTGGATTCAAATACTGAATGAAAGCAATTGTCCCTGCATCATTGCCATCACCAAATTGTGACAGTAATTGTCAGTTAGCTCCCAGTGAAAATGGTCAAAAAGGAAACGATCAGCATTAAATGAGTCCTTTTGAACCCTGTATTTCGGATAAATTGTAATCGAAAAAATTAAAACTGGCAAAACTGATTCAGTTCGCATTTTATTTTTTTATGAGAGCTTATATATCATACACTTTGTTACTTCCCGAAGTTGTGTGAATGTTTTAACTCTACCTTTGATTAATTAATCAAATGGAGAATTTTAATTCGTTTATCCATTCATTCATTCTCAGACCAAGGCTTCATTCGAAAGAACGATTCTCTTTTATCTTTTATGCACAACCAACCATCATGCGCATTTTCGTTTGATTGAAATGATTGTAAAAATAATTGAATGGCTTTAATTTACAATTTAATTCATTTTTTAAGTTGGAATCAAATTTTAAGCAACGCTAAATAAATTGCTTCTATTTTGTTTCCATTACCAGGGAAATAGGCATGACCAATGCGATCATTTGTAAAGGATCGTTTTCAGAAAGTGAGGCTTCGAAAGTATACTTTTCTGCATTAAAATTGCAAAAAATTTCAAATACCCAATATATTGGCTCAGATTACGATAGAAATTGCTATAAAGCTGAATTAACTTCAAACAAAATTATAGAAAGACTCAGGCCTGAAGGTAAATCAGTTTTCTTGTATCTTCCTAATTTTTTAATAATTGCTGATTTTGGTTAGCCACTTGTAAAGATTTCAATTCACTTAAATCTTGGCATTCATGGAAAGAGCATTCAATGTTATATTTAAGTTCTAAGAAGTTACCCTTAAACTTCTGTAAATTAGAAAACGCATCCGAAGTTTTTAAGCAAATCCTAAAAACACTTGTAAAAGAGCCAGCTCTAACGATATCAATTAATAAGATACTGGCCCATTAAAATAGTTCTTGTAATTTGCAGTCCAAATAATAACTGCTTTTCCATCAACCTCTGGCATTAATAGCAGTTGCGCAAGTAACAGATTTGAAAATTTAAAGCCGCTGGCTAAAACGTTACAAATCAAATTATGAAGCAAAAATGTATTTATAAACACCGCTTTTGAATGATTCCAGACTAGGTTATTTAAAGATGGTAAAGATTTTCTAAGAAAAAATCTATCATTTACAATGAAGGAACTAGAAAATAATACCGAAATCTACGATATTTGGAGGAAAAAATATGCTTCTATTGAATCTAAGGTTTATTCACTAAAAAGTACCGCGTTTTAACTTTTAGACAGACTGTTCAGAAGTCTTCATTTTCGGCAGTCAGTAAACAAAAACTTTTAAATTAAGACCTTGGTTAAAACTGAGGAAACGGGCACAAGGCAGTGTTGCAAGAAGTAACAAACGAAAAAGGGGCAAACAGCGTTGGCCGCCATGGCTTTAGCGATCTCATCGACTTGTCTTCCACTAATGGGCGGCCAATCATTTGTCCCCAAGACTCAAGTTCCTAAGTCACGTCATCTGATTGGTGACTGCACTACGAGTATAAGCTGATTGGTTTAATGGCGGGATGTCTATTTTTCGCCTGTTTTAACGAAAGAAGAGACTTACCTAAGCGATGTCTCAAATTGCGAACACTTTAAGCTGTTATTTCGACAGTTAATATCGCCAGAAATGGACGAATTGAAATAAACCGAATAAGGTTTTTAGGAAACCAATATATGCAATATTTTGAAGTTAATTCTTCACTAAAACACATAGAGATTGATTTCAAATATATTTGCATCAGATTACCAAATAAGTAGCTTGAGAAAAATTTTTGTTTTTGGTGGATAAATTAAAAGGAATGTCACAATCTAAGAAATATTATTAATCACGTGTATTTTGATTGGAACCCATAAAATAAAGACTCAGTTGAGCACAATCTTTATCGTAATAAAAGGCAAATTTTATGTAACTCCATAAAATTAAGTTGTTTTCAGACAGTGCCTCCAAAATTGTAAATTTATACTTCAAAATTTAAATTTTAAATGCATATATAATTGCTAAATGGGCATTTGCGACATCCAAACAGGTATCTTAGAATTATGAAAGCTGCTTTTCTAATTTTTGAGCAGTGTGTCACACATCAAGACGGCCTCTTTTGCGATGAGGGCGACAAATTATTAAACGTGCATTCATGAGAATAACAGGTGTATTTATTTTCTCATCGAAGAAAAAAATGGAAATTTGGCTCAACGTCGAACAAATATTACTTGTCAAAAGAAGTCTATGAAATTAAACCACACAGGTCGATGGAAAGATTTCCTTTAAATCGCTTTTGTAGTATTTAAAATTACTGAAATAGGGCTGAAATGCATAAAAATTTGTTACTTTGTACCGATTCAAACTACAGCAATATCGCCGCTGCGAATTTGGATAATGGCTACCAAGCAAGTTTAGCTTATTGTCACCAACACCCTAGGGAAATATACTAGTACACGGCTGCGAGAATCCTCCACACACAGAAATAATCTTTTTTTCTGGTTGAGAGAAATTCAGACGAGAAGCTTTGCTCACGCTTTGAGGAGAAGGAAAAAAATTGAGTCTCGGATATTTATTAGTCAACCATACAACTGTAACATGCAAGATATTAAAAATACAGGGCAATTTTTTTGGATACAAAGGGATTTTATATAAGTTTAAGAGCGGATTACTAGCATACTTCGTAGAAATGAGATGGAAAATGAAGGTTTAACATCATTATTAATTTTAAAAGGTGTCCTTGGAAAAAAAAAGATCATTGGGACAAAATGTCTAGAAATTCTTTAGTACTAAAATGAGACAACAATTCAAACGGATTCAAGGTGATGATTCATTGTTGCAGATTTTGTTTAAATAAAGTCAGGCTAAGAATTCAAAACCATAAGATCCATTTTAATAAATTTAGAGGAGATAATTTGGGCATTCTTAATAGAATCCTCAAATGGTTAAACAAGGTCTTGCAAGTCTTATTTGACTAAGGAGACGTCATGCTTTTTAAACGATACCAAAGACTGCTTCTGAATACATTTCTTTGAAATACATATCGTAACTCTATTTTTTATCTCATCTGGTCTACGATTGAAAAATCCAAAAAGACCTTTTTTAGCAACGTTTTCATTCTATTCCATCAATCACACTCATTCAGAGCTTAATAACTGTCCAAATTTCCGTGTCACTATTTGAATTAGGACTTACGTTTGTAATGGAAATTAAGTTCCGATACATCTGAATGAAACTGCTGCCTTCGATAGATGCTACCGCCTGAAATGATTACATCGTAAATTTTCGCATCTCGTAGGAAATAATCGATTTAACTCTCAGAAAAAAAAAATCAGAATGAACTTTGCCAGAGAATAGATTGCTGCTTTGTATCTACAGAGCCTTTGATAGACAGAAGTGCTAAAATTAGGAAGTGAAAACTTTTTTGGCAAAACATTGTGGTTGAAAGGAGCTCCTTGGATGATGGCAGTGGGGAAGCTGCTGCATCGACAATTTAATTGGAACTTGTAGCAGTTTCGAAGTGTTTGTGGTCAAATGACTTTAAGAACCCCATTCAGTGGCTAAATTTTTCTCTAAGTACCTCATTCCAGTTTTGCTTGTCTGATAATTACTGCTAAATAGACCTTCTGAAAGTCTAGGAGTGATTTTGTGAGAATTGGGTTAATATTTAGGTGGTAGATGGGATGTGATTTATGCTCTATCCCACAAAGAATAGGTAATTAAACTGCCCTTTAATTAAAGTCGAAGTATCCTAGTATTGGCTCGATAATTTCCATATTTTGTAGAAGTGGTCTTTAAGCCTCGTCTCAAAAAAAGAGTTCTAAGGGTTTATTTTATTTGACGATTTCTTAAAAAAATTTACCCTGTTCCTGAATTAAATGCAGGCAGTTCAGCGAGTATTTGTCAATGAAGATACGACCGAATTGCTTCAAACTAGTATCTTTTAGTCCTCAAAAGTGTTCTCAAAGTCAAAGAAGGAGTTTTAATTCAATCCTTAAATTATCACAATCAGTGCCTGAGTAATTAAGTCTTTTTAATGGTTTAAATTTTTCAGAAAAGTTTTCGTTGGTTACATTCACCCAACCTATTGTGGAAATAATCACTTTTGTTCTACCATATACAAGTGATGTGAGTCTTCACTTTCCCATTTCAATAATATAATAAATTAATTTACTTCTTCTTTTTCTTTTCACTACTTAAATTTGTCGTTTTTATATAACATAACATAAAGATTTAAATTCTTTGGAGAAGCAAAAAACAAGTGGCGAAAAAGTCTCGAACGCACATTAGCCTCAGGGGAGAAGCTGGATAATTTTCCTTCTCTGTTTTTCACTCATGTGGGCGGATGCCTGATATAATACTCAACAAAATTATAATAAATTTCATTCGATTTTATACCTAATTGAAAGCATTTACTGAGATGGAATCAAGCAGGCATGGAATAAGTGGTTTAAAGAGTAATAATGGGCACTCACGAATGCCGTAGGGAGCTCCCATTGTAGGAGGAGGCTGGTAAGGATGACTAAATCCACCTGTCGTCATCTCCTCATCCAGTCTCCTCTGATGGTATTGTTGCGGTTGGTAGTGGTAGTGATAGGCCGCCGGCATTCCCCAATCCCCCCTCATCTCCCTCTCCTCATAAATACTCGCTGGATGTCGCATATCACTCAAAAACGACGGCTGCCGTTCACACCTGGGTGAGTAGTAAGTCTCGTCGACCGATCGTCCCCTCATCAGACCCACAAACCCTCGTCTCCGCGTTCTCTGCCAGTCTCCCTGATCCGAGGTCATCAGGTAGACGTCTGTTCTCGGCATTGAGGAGACCACTCGTGCCCGCTCCATCGGTGGACGCGAAAGCGCCTGTCCCGAGGAGCTCTCGATGTTCTTCCTCGGCAGAGGAGGAGGGGATGTGACCGCGGTGATGGGTTCCGGTGGCGGAGGTCTGCGTTTTGGTGGAGCGGGGGCCTCTTCTGACATCCAGGTGGGTGGTGTCGGCTCAGACGCCATTCTCTTCAGCCTTCGCCGTCGAATATGCCTCTGACCGAGATCGCACTGGTGTTGGGAAGGGGGTAGGAGACTCGACGTCTCCAAACACCGGTAGGGACATCCACTGCAGTGGTAGTAGGGACTGAACATGGTGCGGGGAGCCAGCAGGTTGTAGCTGTGTTGACGTAGGGCTGGTGGTGGACCAGCTAGTTGATGATGAGGTGGCGGCGGTGGCGCCTGTGCCTGTGGAGGTAGAGGTGTCTCACACCAACAGGGAGCTTCAAATCTTCGCCTGCAAAGTTGCTCCGCTGTTTGGAGAGCCTCCTCCTCCCCCACTCGTTGCTCAATGTCCTCCTCTTCCACGTGGGCCGTTGGATAGGGGTGCTCGAAGAAGGAGGTAGCCTTTGGACATGAAGCTCGACCAAACCTCCCGTAGAACAGCCTCCTATTCTGTGGATACAGCGTGTGCTGCATATTTAGCGTCTCCATGGAAGCGGCCCAGTCCGGTGCGATGTCGTAGCTAACCTCCATACTGCTGCGCTGCCTGGAGATGAGCGGACGGGGAGCACTGGACCAATTCCGCCGTGCCCATTCGGGCACGTAGACGTTGCAAAAGTTGGCACACCTCACCATCGGAGCCTCACCAGAGACCACAATCTTTGTGCCTCTAGAAGTGGGCCATCGTGGTCCCGTGTGCTGATGCGGAATGGATGGTTGAGGCTGCCGAACAACAGTCCCGTAGGGTTGCTGTTCCAGTCCAGTGGGGATCGAGGTACGCTGTCGAAACCCCGCTTCCTCAGAATTGGGGCTATTCGCATCTCGACTGGTCACATAGTCCATCGAGGAGATACCCGAATCCTGGGTCCGAACAGTACCAGGTTTCAGAAAGCTCCCGCTTTGAGTTGACGACTCCCCGAGGTGTTTTGAGGCCTGACTGCCCGAGGAGAGCAAAGCAGCCTCCTTGTCCTGTGAAGGATGCTCCCTTCTTGCAGCCGCTCGAGCTGCTAACGTCCACAGTCGTCTTCGTCTCTGACTAGGCATCCGACTAAACGGCTGGGTAGTAGTAGGAGGGTTGGCGGAGGCCACTTCGGCCTCAGCTTTTCCCGCGGAAGGAATGGCAAAGTCAACCCCGAGACGTTCCATTCTATGCGTAGCTGTTCGTCTTGGAGGCCTTGGAGCAGTGGTTTTGACGGTACTTCGGCTGGCAAGCACGGAAGGTGCCTTTGCAGTTGAAGCAGCAATAGATGTGGTAGTTGCAGTGGTTGGAGCTCCACTGGCTCCGGGGTTAGTGGACATCTCCGCAGATGTACTCTCGAGGGCTATTAGTGCTAATACTGATACTGCTGTTGCTGCTGCTGCTACGAAGGATGCTGCTGCTGATGGTGCTGACGGTGACAGTGTTGGTGTGAAAAGATCCGGTCTGCAGCGTGGACGACATGATCTAGGCGCTAACTGGACGTGTGCACATCCACAAACACTCAACGTGCCTGGCTGCTGCTACTGCTACTTCTTCTTCTGCTGCTGCTAATGACTTGGGCAAGTGACTGAGCAAGCTGCTAAACGTGTTTGCGTAACCTATTACCAGTGAGAGAGTAAATGGTTAGCCAGCCAACGAAGGGCGTGCGTGCGCACGTGTGAGCAGGGATGAGCCTGCGAGCCCTGGATTGGCTGTCAAGCAGAGACTGGGGCAGTTAGGCATGCGGGATCAACCTAGCTTGCCCTCATTATTGCGGACACGTACGGACGCCACTGCGCGAGAGGTATTTTAAGACAAGCCACATGAGCAGCCGTAATTAAGGCTTGGCAAGCATCCAACCTCGTAGGGGTAGACAGAATCGGTAAAAAAATCACTGATACTTCGACTGGTAAATAATAGAGAATAAGTGAGTCGACACCACGGACTAGATTTTAAAATGGAAAATGGTCATTTTCTGGAATACGGCTTGTAAAAATTAGTGGAGATTTATGCATCCAATTATCCCACAAGTTCTGCTCGATCATTGATTTAAATAAAAAGGGACCAAATGTTGCATTGATTGAGGATTCAATTAGCCCTCAACTTCCCATTACTATCGATGACTTCCAACCACATATTAACAAGCCTATTTATGCATAATTCATTGTAAAATACGTCTAGTTTCTATTTAAAAAAAAAATAAGAATTCAGTTTCAATCTCTTCCTGCTGCATTGCAAATCCTGTTTCTATCAAATGCTTCTGAAAATTACGAAAGAAATGGTGGTCTGAATGAGCAAGGTAACCATGCCCTTCGATAATTTTTGGTGTGATTTACGCTGCTTGGGAGGATCGAGCATTGTCGTGGTGAAACATCATCTCATTTACAATCGCTAGAGAAGGACTTGGTTGTTTAAACGTCATAACTGCCTACAGTGGATTTCAGCATTGATTGTTGCACGCTAAGTGGTACCAATGCTAAGTGGACTACTCCTTGGTGATCCCACCAGATTGGCATAGGAAGCTATCGCAAAATGGCATTGCCTTCTCCTCTGTGGCTCTAAATAGGACCTTTTCCCTCGCTTATGAAGCCGCTGGTTATAAGACTATCTACCAAAAAAAGTGAAGCAAGTTGGCCAGAATGGAGGAAGGAATAGATGTCGTCAACTGAGGATTTGAGATTGTTTTCAAACACCCATTATTCGTGAGGCACGCATTTCACATGCCGAGAAACTTTACCAAGTTTTTGAAGGTGACATCAATGAACTTAGCTTAATTACAATTCCTCAACTGGTAAATCTTGGGATGACCTGGTGATACAAGTCGCTAGCAGCGAAATAAGTTTATGAACCAACGAGTTCTTTTTCATGTCCAAAAAGAGCTATATTTTAGACGTTAAATTTCACCATGATCACATGATGAGTGGATATCACTTGATTAATTGCACCTGATGGCGATACGAGGGCACGGTCTTGCGTGCTCTGATTTACGCACTGCCTAGAGGTAACGCGATCATATCTGGTGTCATTCCAAAGAGGCGCTACTTTCTATGATGAGGATGAGTGTGTTTAACACACCTCATGGCAGCTTTATCAGAAAGTGGATTTGGAAACTGTAGATTTTTTTTAAAATTTAAAAGGAATTGCACTAACATCGAGAAGGATTCACTCGATAACCGGTATTAGCAACCTAACCAAAACCTGCATAAAGCTGAATTTGTACTTTCCTTGAGCAGAAAGGTCTCTTTATTGCTGTTTTAATTCGTCTTCTTCGACTAAAGGCTGTACTTCACCGTCGGATTAAGATCTGAGGAGTTCATTGGTGTAGTGGTTGTAAAAATTGGCCGAGAATCATGTTCGACTGCTTGATTGGGGAAGAGGGAAATTCCATTGCCAATTGGCAAATACCCTCGTTATCCAGGGACTAACTACAGCAATTCGTAGGCAGCTGAAATATGCCTAATTTATTCAAACTATTTTTTGCTGATGTGAAGTAGCTATCACCCTTTTTGCAGCCTATGTTGCTATTTCATTGTGTTCAGGCAGAGAAAGAACAGCTGCCATATTCGTCTTATTTTGATGATCATCATAAATGGTATTTATTTTCTTCCAGCAGTTAAAGGGATTCCGTTATCCATTCTGGTTGTCATTAGGTTTGTAGTACTGACAAAGGAAGGCACAAATTTTTCTGGCAAAGGAACAAAATTATTTTTTTAAATTCATTTTATCTGGAGGGGCATTTGATTCACTCAAAGCTGGACACTCATTCTGCAACCAAATTTCGACCGCCAATCTCTACGAACATCAAAGTGCATACGACGGATTTAGTAGGCTATGTTCATCCCCTTATCAGGCTTTAACTTTGCCTCTGAATGAGGTTTAACATCTATTCGTGAGAGAGGAGGCCGTATTACCACTCCACATAATTGTGGATCTAATTCTTCTCGTCTATCAAAGCAGAAGTGTCGCAGGTCTACGTCTAAGCACTATGCTTCACCCTAGAAATCAATTTTCTACTGTGGAGGGGTTGAGTAATCCTCATTAACATCAGTTCCTTTCCATACCGCAAGTGGACCTATTGAGCACAAAGACGGGAAGACAGCACAGGTTTACTTGACCAAAAGCCAGCTGAAGAGTGATTGATGAAGATCTCAGTGTCCATCGTAAACCCATCAGCTTCTACAGTTTTTTCAGTATTTAACCGAGACAGTAGCGATGAACTTTAATGAGAACACAGGCTAGATAGGATCTTTCGGAAAATGACAGCTAGTTGAGTTATGTCGCATCAGCACGACCGATACACTAACAATCAGACCATTCCATAAATTTTGTTAGAAATTCAAATTCTAAGAATTCGAGGTATTTTTGAAAAAAAGTTTTGTTTAATAAAACAAATGAAGTAAAATTTGCTTGATTAAATCCCGGTTAGCATGGATGTGCCCAAGAGTCGTTTGAGGCAGCATAAAATGTATTATGAGTTGAGGAAAGGAGACTCCGCAGCCGACGAAGTGGCTGGTAACATTCACTCGGTTTAATGGGCGGAATGTCTGAATAAAAAAATTTTGTATCAGAAGGTGGTTTGCGGGATTCAAAGCTGGAGGTCGAACCAGACGACGTCCAAATGGGTTTGGTGATAAGCTGCTTCTTGGAGTAGCAGTCAGTGAAGAAAATCCTGCTTATCAATTTAGGAATAGGAGGTAAAGCTTACTTCAGGTCATACAAAGACTAAGCCTGATCCGAGCCCAAGAAAGGTGAGGGAAGTCGAGCGGAGAATAATAGTAAGAAGAAGATTAGGGAAAACGTGGGCGTAAATTCTGGAACATTTGGAAAAGTGTGACCCTGAAATCAGCCAACCATTGTTAGTAGCACTGTTGATGGCACGAATTCGCACCAGTTAATAAATATTGATAAGTTTTTCTTTCCTATTTTCGGAAATCACAAAATCCTTATTTAATTATCATCGAAGGGTATCTCAATTATATTTGGTAAAGTAGTATGTATTTATTGATAAAAGATCAATACAAACAAGCAAGATTCTGTTTAAAATTCGTTATCATTATGTTTACCAATCAAAATTGACTGGACTGGAATTTGTATTGATCAAAACTTCATCCGATCTTGAGTTGCTTCAATTACGTCAATTCCATTGTGTTTATCAACTAATTCAATGTTAACAAAGCAAGTATTTTCGATTTCTGGAAACCAGTTTCAGACACAATCCTAGGTGGTATTTTGAAGTATTCGACTGCCATTTCGAATGAATTTACAGAGGTGAATTGAAAATCACAGATCACAGAAAGCCCAACTAGCTCAGTTAATAGGTTAGTGTCAAGCAATGCGCGATGTTTACCTAATGATTCAAATGAAAAGGCTTTGTCTAAAGGAGCTGAGGCTTATTTAATGAGCTTCAGCATCCTTTTTCGTCTCTTCTCAGATCAAGGAATCCGATAATGCCTGATCCCACAATTTCTTCAATTCTTTCCTTCCTTGGCTGTAAAAAGCTCTTTAGTACACTCCTGATGTTCTGCTGATCGGGTTTTGCTTATACCCTTGTAGCTGAGACACCATCACTATCTCTTATGTAGATATTCGTCAGAATACAAGGAATTCTAATCTCCTTTCCTTCCGTCCTCAAGAGAGTTAAGTATCACCATTCAATTTTTACTTTCCGTCTTCAGATAGAAATTGCGATTCCCAAAAGTTAAATTTTTAGAGGTGTGCTTAAGTTTACTGAGAATAATTCATTTGTCGGTAAGTTTTTGCTTATAGTTTTTTCCTTGGGGAAGAGAGCACGTTTGTAAGTCTAAATAAAGTAACCGCCTTCCAAGTATAGAAACCTCAGAAACCCTCTTAAGCTAAAACCAAATACTTATCCCTTTCCTCTTTTAAAAGTTTGAGTTAGTTGTAATAACTAAAAAGGAGCAGTTAAAGTTTACTGAACTGCAATATTTGCCTGTCTGGAAAATCGCCAAGGTAGAGATGAGGAGGCACCGGTGTGAATTTGAAGTCTTTGTTTAAATAGTTGATGACAAATTACGTAGACGGTTTCGAAACATTTTTTTTTCAAATATTAATAGCTCTTCTCCAGATATCTTACGCTTCTTTTTAAGGTAAAACCTCCCTTCATCTATGGTACAGGTGATGTCTTGAACCCCTCAGTTGGAGTAACATGAGGCAGAATAATTTGTAACATAACAGTGGAAACTGGTAATAAAAAATCCTAGATTCCCTTCCAGATAAGCTCGAGAAACCCAACACCTGTAAGACGTCCGCTCCAGCGTGCTTATTAGAAAGAAATGTGTGGATACGTGAGAGCAATTTGCACTCAGACCAAGGGGTGATTCAGTTGTCCCTGTTTAGCGGGTCTCCGTAGGGTCACTACGAGTCTGAGAACTGAGGCTAGAGCAGCGCAGCGCAGCGATCTGATTGCAAGCGCACAGTAAATTCACTCAAAAATCTGTAGATATAAGTACTTGAGGACCCTGGTCAAATTAGAATTGGGACTCTGTCAAGGGAATCTAATGTTACTGGGAATCGCCGAAGATTGTAGTTAAGCCCTGGAGTAGGCTACGTTTATTACAGCAGGATTTCCACCCACTCCCCCAACCTTATCTAGGTAATACCTCAGGGAGAAGTCAAAAGTGCTTCTCAGCCAAATTTAACGGCTACAGAAGAACGCTTCCTAGTACTCCGCAGGTCTGGATGGATTACTATATATGGTTGGACACTGTCGTCAAGAAAGGCAATAATTGCTTGTTGAGAGCATTTCTCCTCACGGAAAATTTAAAGTAGCTTATGGCGGTTATTTCGAGCAAAGTTCTTTACCACCTATGTAGTTTTCTAGTTCAATGGGTCTCCAGTTTTCTTATTACCAATATGACTGGAAAATTTTAAATAAACTCTAAGAATGGAGAACCGCTTTTAGTTAAAATAAAGAGAGTTAAACATATGAATCCTTGAAGAAGAATTTGTATCCTGTTTAACCGATAACGATGCTGCATACGTACTTTCAAATCAGTGGTATTTTCAAATTAACCCAACTTGAAATCCGCAATAGAATTCCCCGAGGAATCTGAGAATTTGTAATGTCATGGATAAGTGAGCATGGAAGTTTAAATGGACGAACTCCTTAACTCTCATGGTACGCATGTTTGAAAATGAGCAATACCAAAATTACGAAAAATTTAGAGGAAGAATTCACTCAAAAGGTTTCAAATTCATTATAAAAAACTACTTATACCATTTCATTTACTCTATTTTAATAGGTGTAAAGAAACTGGGCTCACTAATTTAACGTCTAGGTTTTATATATTTTTTTTAAGTTTTATTCATCACTGTGTGACACAATTTCACTACTCAAAACCAAAAATGAATTGCCAAATTCTAGATTATTGTAATCTTATGGCATCACGTAATCTACTGAGTGTACACCAGCAATGCTATTTTATTAAACAGACCAGCAAGTTTGAACATTGCCTAACCTTCGATATGTTTAACAGAAGTTGTATATTCCCAGTAGAAAGTGCCTTTTAGTTGACTGCAACAGTGGTTACTAAAACTGGCCTCTGTTGGCGGAACAGTCGCGACAGTCTAGTTGCTGTCCCTTGATCCAGTACGGCACAAAGCCACTGTGTGCGTTCATCAAAGGTACGTTTCTAATTAGCAGTTTGCTGTGCACTTCCCTTGTTCTCTCGAATTAGTTCCTTCTAATCTCAGCTGAGGTAGTTGACAGGTCTTGTAGAGAACATTAGTGTAGATAGCCCATCTATCCTCTCTTTTGTCTATCGGTTGCTGAATTCATTTTCTAGTCGTCTTGGAGAAGAGTGCTTCAAATGTGAGGAGATTAACTAATCTCTCTACAGTTCTCCTTGTATATCTTTGGACTAGTCAGAATATTGAACTTAACGCTCTTGTACTAGTTCCAGAAATAGCTTATCGCTTATATTATGAGTTAAAAGCGGTTGTTTTTTTTTATTTTGAAAGTCTTTCCAATCATATTTATCATTTTATCTTAAATAAATGAATATGCAAATCTTGTTCAAGCCCCAAGGATATCCAGGTACTTCTACAAATGCGTTTTCTTAAAAAGGAAATCTGTTTTAACAATATTGATCAGATTTAGTCAATCGGTACTTTCAAATTACAAAATACTAAAACTGTTATAGAGTCCGTACTAGGAGGTAAGTAAAATCTGGGCCAATAAAACGTTAAATTTTCATAAATGTATGAAAACCGGTGCTTTCTACTCACACTCATCCAACCATCAAGCAGATCGGTCATACCGGTTGAGCACAAATTACCAATTTCCAAAATACTCCCAATTAATTACAGCCCCTATTACAGTTCATCGCCGTCATCAAGCGTAAATAATCGACACACGCTATATACTAGCAGACACACGAAAATGCACTAAGAGAACCACACCTATCCGATCCTAAAAGGCTGCAAGTGCTTCTGGTCAAATAAACCTGCATTCTCTAGTGTTGGTCAATTTTACGGCTGGTCCTGCCATCCTGTCGTTTGTTCGGTAGGCTTGAACACTTTTGATGCAGCCGAAAAAAAAACGCCATTTACTCTTAATAGCCTGAAGGTGACAGCCTGTGGAGTAGTTTGACTTAATGCTGGGGAAATAGGAACATAAGTACAAAAAATGCACTTTTACACCAGCTTCCGCTTCAATTCAAGTGCACCTTATTATTACATCCAAAGAAAAGGCCAAAAGTGCAGCTTTACAATCGGGTTGCCAAGGCCGGTATCGAGATACTTTTACCCCCATCAAGCGGTGATGGGGAGCGAGAGACGACACACTTTCAAGGGCATTCCAGTCCCACTCGCACTGGTGGGCGTAGGCACTTATGCCGAGCGAGGTTATTTTAAACCTGCAGATAAGTCGAAGTTACTCACATTCGCTCTGGAGGTCCTTAGTAGGGTCTTATCAAAATCCAACCAACTCTATAGAATAAATATCTGTTTTTTGTTATTTGAGACAAAAATTTGCCTGCCTCATTGGAAAAAATGTACTTTTTTTAAAAAATTCCGAAATAGAAGTGATTTAAATCACTTTTAATAAATGAAGATATTGCACTCAAACAGGTCCAAAAAGGAAGCCAATTCAAGTTGATTTAACCCTTTGTCCGTTGTGGGGTTTGTTGTAGTGGACTGGACAAAATAGTGGAAACACATTGAAAAATCAACAAAACTATCTTAATATGGCTTAGGTCGACTACAGCCTCGATTCTAGCCGATATTTATTCATAAAAACTGTGAATTGTTGGTTCCAGAGGAATTTTAGCTCCCACTTCCTCAGTAAAGCACTTTCACCCAGTTCTCTTAGGGACGATTGCGGCGGCGAGGAAATCGATTTTTTTCTTGTTGATTGTGGTGTTGACCAGATGAAATGCTCAATTTCGTTAAAGTGCTCCTCCTCGTGCCGCCATTCTTCAGCAGTTCCAGATCTATGGATTGGAGCATTGGTGTCATCTTGAAAGAGGGCGCAGAAACCGCAGTTCTTGAACAACCGTAGGATGAAGAGCTTGGTTGCCCAAAAGTCCCAAATAGTTTCGGCTGTTAATACCTCTTCCATTAAAGGGAAATCATTAGCTCGGTGGATTTCCAGCTCACCATTTGTCGACTTTGAGAGCTCTTTCGCGGTGGAATCCAGCTCCACTACGCAGCTCCCGACGAGGAACAGTCTTTGTAAAAAAATGGCTTCTGTAGATGTTGATTAAGAAGCTCTGCAGTGATTTTAGGAGCCCTGATCTCGCTGTTCTCTCTAACGATTCCATTTAGAGTTCAACGCTTTCTCTACCCCAAGCGAGTATTTTCGACATTCCCTCGGGGATGGGGCTAATCCTGCTGCCTATAATTGGCTGCCCTCGTTCTCCGAGACTCGCATTCACCACTCTGTAATCCTGCGTAGGCACCTGAAATCAACCCCCAGCGGATGCATCTTCTCACATTAGTCTGCATGACTGGATTATGAGTGTCTTTTGGACTGCACAGAGAAAGCCATCTGTTGCTCCGTTTGGTGTGCTTTTGAGTTTGGCAAAAGTTTCTCGCAGATGGTTTGTGTTTCAGTAGAATGATTAACCTTGTTCTCCCTCGCCTTTGTCAGAAAAAGTCGTTTTTCTATGGCCTTGTTTTTGAGAATTTGACCTCTGCAACGCTTGTATGAGTAGCAGTAGCGAAGATTTTTCACTGAGTGCTGCAAGCACCATGGTAAAGGTGGTTGAGTCCGAATTCCCACATGTTTTTTCCGTTGATTTTTGAGGAGGAAATCTGCTCCAGTGCAAGAGCAGTCAAATCGTCTACTACTAGCCTGCACTCCAATTCAAGCCACCATGAGATTCCCCAAAACCAGAGGGAAAAGAGAAGAGAGTTATATTAGAGGGGTGTTAGATCAGGTCAATGCACTCAGTTAAAGGGTGATTAGCATGTTCATGGGTAGCGCTGCGAAGATACGTTCAGGTCAACGTAGGGTCGCTAAAATTTACTTTCATGACCGACGAAGATCATCATAATGTAGTAAGTATAAGAATGGAAACTCACCAATCGAAAAAGTTGCCAGATGCATTCACTCAGTTTATGGGGAGGAAAACGTGATTGGAATTACTCGAAGAAGATGGTTTGCAGGATTTAGAAGTGGAGACCTACCCCTCCACCAAGATGAAGATCGAGCCGGGCGTCCATTTGAATTCTTTGAAAAATAAAAACCAAAAGATTTTTACAATAATAAATGCATTGAGAAGCTTGTTACTACATGGAAGTTTGCTGGGGAAAGTACCCTGTTGATTGAATCCACTAAAATTGAAAATTGGCCAACTGTTTTATTTATTCAAAATTTGGACCAAACCTAGAGACGACTTGAAATAAACTTTGTCATACGTTTTATGTTGAAGGTCATGTAAGCCTAACAAAGGGGTTTTAAATTGCTCCTCCCCTGAGCGGGAATTTCAAAGTGGTCACCTTCTTTAAGTCTCCAAGAGTGACAGCCCTTTCTGATCTAAAAGCCATTTTCATCTCAAGATCTCCAGGGTTTTGCCTTAAAATTAGACCTCTTTCATAATTCAATTCCCCTAGGGTGTAGGCTGAAAATAACTCCTGAGAATAGCTCCATTTTTTACCATTTTTGGGATTATAAAATTATTTAAGCAGCAGTGGCAGTAGAAACAAAGAGTGTCTGTCCTTTTTCAAAAGAATGCCTAATTCAATTGGCCTACAATTGGTACCTCCTATTGTTAGACTACCAAAATAAAAATAGCTCTTTTGTAATCACCTCCATTCATCTATTGATTAGATTTTTATTGAATGCGTCTAATTTCAGCATGCTATAACGTAATACTGTGATAAGACTTAGCTGGAAACAGCGCTTTAGATAACAAGATAAATTTTTTGGGGAGTATTAGAACGGTAGCAGGGAAATTATGATGATTTGTAGCTGAGAATGCCATCTTAGGTGGACCTCATTAGGATCAGTCTAAGTCAGCATTCCCATGGTAGAGAGACTGACCAGCTGAAAATACACTCACAGAGTCAAAGTTGAAAGAGTTCCTCTTAAGATCACACAAGTAGTGAGACATTCGTTAGGTTGATTTGTTAATGCTAATTCCAAACTTCGTGCAGGGGCTGCGAGCGCAATTTCCAAAGCACTAACGGCCAGGGGATTTGTGAATGATTTCTGAGTTATGGAGGTGTTGTGATTATCCGAGATGTTTCCAGTCCCAAAGAGTGAAGCCTAATGAGTCCTACCGAGAGGTCAATGCATAAAGGAAGCAGGGAAAATGCATCAACCCGAAGAGGCTTTCGTCAGTACCACTAAAAAAGATCGGTTTCTGAGGAGCCCCATTCCGAGAGACAAAAGGCGCCAAATCGACTTGTTATAGCTTCTTTCTCCTGTGTGCAGCTCCCGACTAGGAAGGAGCTCTCCAGTGATTTTTGGGAGCCATGGGCTTTCAACCCTCTCTAACAATTTCATTTATAGTCCAGATAGCAACTCCATTTTCGGCCAAACCTGTACTTTGCTGAGGGCAACGTTTTTCCTCCTCAGAGGTCTGCCATTTTTAAGAGTTTATAACCTTTTTAATTAACAAAAATCATTAAAATATCTCAAGTTTTGATTGTTTAGAACATGTTCAAATATTGTGATGCCAAAATTTTAGGTGTTTCCACTATTTTGTCCAACCCCTCTGAACTCAACTTCAACTAGCCATTTCATTCCAAATATCTGACCATATCTGACCTAGTGGCCAAACCTCATCTCTGGCTGACAGACGCTCACGAGGTCACGTCTGTTAACCAACCTTGTGATCCATTCTCCCTGTCACCTTAACGTGCGACAGATACCAAAAAATTCACACAGGCAGACAGACAGGCTTTGCCAAGTAAATGTAAGTTCTCTCCAACCTCTAGGCTGTTAGGCGGCCCTCTTACAGTTTAGAGAAGATTAAAATATATAGGGACTGAAGAAAACAATATATTTGTCAAAATCAACTTATAAAATAGACCTTATTCCATTTCAGGTCACTGCACTTCTGCAGTCTATGTTTCCAGTGAGAAGAAACCTGTGTGCAAATTATTGAGTTGAGATTGGGCTTACCTGGGTATGTAGGTCAACACACGGTCTTTGCTGATCGTGCAAAGAAAATTGGGCTTTTTTGGGGTCACTAGAACTAGTTTGAAGAATATGGAGGTCAGATTTCTCTACGGCCTGGTAGTGGAGCAGTGTTTTGATCATTCTATGAATATTTAGGAATTTTAGCTGGTGACCAAGTTCCTCATCCTATGGTTGTTCAAGACATTTTTTTCTGAGTGGAACGCAGCCATCATTCAAGATGGTAATGAGGCACAAATCCACATAACTAAAATGTTAAACAAGGAAAATTCACATGAAGGTAACCATCTCATCTAGCCGCTGCACACCTCACCTCCGAGACCTCAACGTTATCAAGAAGTATTCATGGTGGAATCTAGAGATTCAAAGTAGGAAGTCGGTAGACTATAATTCCTTTAGAACCAACTATTCACAATTTGTATGAATTACTACCTCGAGAATCGAGGCTGTAATAGCCAAAAATGCCGACCTAAATCATATTTAAATATATTTTGTTGATTTTCCATGCTGTTTCCACTATTTTTTCCCAACTCCTGTATGCCTCAGTGGGTGTCAACAACTCGTCAGTTGGCACACCTCCACTAGGTACTCCACAATGTGACGTTAATGCTATGGGGCGAGGATTTTGGCCTTCCTCTGCCAATGTAGCCAAATCTTGTCCCACTAATGACGGTGCTCTGCGTGTGTGCGGAGGTATACAGGGAAGGTGGACGCGGGCAGATAGGGGTGGCGGGAGGGAGGGCAGGAGGAAGACGGAGCCAAAAGGGGGAAGAGGAGGAGTAGGAGGAGTAAACAGGCTTGTGGTTGCACAAACTGCCAACGCTGACAAGCCTACTCTAGCGTTCGCGCTGGCTCTGAGTTGCCGCTGCCCATGCATCGATCCGCCACCAGACAAGTGCGCACGTGCGCGCTTCCCTAATTGGTCACTGACCACCGACCAACGGCTGCGCCGCATGGCGGGATATTTGCTCGCCGTGTGGTGGGGTTATTTGCACGAAACCAACGTCCGAAATGAGAGCAGATGCAGAGATTTCCACCTCTTTTGTTCCCCCGATTTTTTTGGGGGGAGAGGGGTAGAAATTAAAGGGCGAGAGGTTGGGGCGGTGATAAATAATGTGAGTATGCAAATGAGGTCAATCAGTTTTGATTAAGTATGTTTCTACTCAATGCTTTCCGATTTTGTGGGAGCACGAGGGACAATTATAAAATTGCAATAACGCAGTTATTTATCGACTTCATTTTAACCTTTCCTTTATGGGAATAACTTTGACAGAAGAGGAGAGTATAATTTAGGAACACCCCTCAGTAATAACATTGTCCAAGACAACAGACAAACACTGAGATTTTGAGAATCAAGTTTTCAGTTTCTTCCGTTTGTTTAAATCTTTAATGCTAAAATCGATACTCTAAAGTGTGGATAGATTCGTAGAAGTAGTGAGTTTGGAGTGGAATAGCAGAAACGCGGTAGTAATGAATGATCGATAACTTTGTACCCTGTATCACTTTTTATAAACTAGTAAATAATTTCCAGTAACGAAGACACCTCTATTAGACACAATTTATCACTGGGTGAAAGGGTGATTCCCCAGGAGCCTGGATAACTTTAGATTGCGTGATTCTGAACGTTAGAGTGTCTTTACACTCTTGGAAAGGCCCGCAGTATCCAAGAGTGTTTTTTTGTTTAGATGATAAGTATCTAACTGGATCCTTTTCGTCCAGAAAGCAAGAGCAGAACACTATCAGTTGATAAACTTGAAAAAAAAAGTTTGGCTTCGTGGGCCAAGCGGAAATGACAAACGCGCTGACTCACTGATACAGTAGGCCAATTAAAATTGGCTCCAGTTTCCAGAATCATTGTATCCGATCAGTGTCCTGATTAGACTTCATTGACATCATAAAGCATCCAGAGTGGACGCAAGCTGAGTAGGGCTTTCTTGCCTAGGACCTAAGAGATAACCACTTGTCTGCGCAATTAATGTTTTATTCAAACAAATGTTGGAATTAATCTGGTGGAGAGGAGAGAATTGGCGTTTCCACAAATTCAACCTATTTAGTTTAAAATTTTGGTTGGTTGGTTTGTTGGTAGTGGGAATTGTATTACTTGCTACAGTTGGCGTGATACGGTAGATGCTGGTTCAGTGAATATTGTGACTTGCTCGAGTGAGCGACCATGAACAAGTGAAGCTATTCGAAGCTACCCCCGAGATAATGTCAGATTGATACATATTGCTTTTCTGGGTGATGTTGACGATGACGAGGATGATAATTATGATGATGACGTCTAAGCTGATGATGGTGAAGATGGTGGAGAAGAAGACGATGATGATGATGATGCTGATGGAGACGATTAACTATGAATATGAAATCTCTTGAACTCTTAGAATTTAATTTAAAAGTAAGGTTTCATAAGCGATATTATTGTGTAATATTTTATATCACTAACTCCGGCTAGAGTGCAATCCAGCTAGCCTTTCATAAACAGAAGCCATTAAATTAACTTGAAAATGCAATTCTGACAAACCTCAAAATAACTGAGGGAATACAAGGAGTGCTAATTTCGGAGTCAATAACTTCCTAATAAAGTGGAATTAATTAGACTGTTTCCTTGTGGTTACTACACTTTCCTGGGTCTTAGTGTGTCTATCATTGAGTGTAGGATTAGCCGTTCAGAAATGCAATTTACCAAGTACTGATTCAACGGCCTTTGAGCTTGTTTACAGGACCAACATTGTCCTGTGCTTTACTGCAACTTAACATGGTTCTGGGACCTTCTCTGGCTAGTTTCACGGAACCTAGCCTGGTTAAGTGCAACAGCCCATCTACCAATCAGGCCAGTTGTACATGAGACAGATGATGTCACAGATGAATGCGACGAGATCCAAGTACGGAGTGTAGGCTTGTGTCCCCACTAGGGTCTATCCCTTATAATGTTTCAGGTCACTCCAAATGGATAGGAACACTTTCTAGCTCTGTAAAGCCCCTCATGTTCGATGTAAATGCTGACTGGGCAACGGAGTAGATGAGACGTCATTAAATTTGGCAAAATGGATACAGACGTGCAATTTCAAACCTAGGGTAGCTGGAGCCCACGAAGATACCTGACACTGGAACGACACTGAAGCCGAAGGGGATTCACGATGAGACGCACGGACCTTCATATCGTCATTTAAAATACATGTTTTTTAAGCACATTTGAGAAAAACTTGGTTACAACCTTGTGTAAAATGGCAGACCTCTAGGACTTTCAGAGACCACGTTGTTGGTGCTCGCACAGCAGGCGTTAATGTAACAGAAACTGCCCCTAATGCCGCTTGGGGCTTCAATAGGTACTGTCTCAAAACGTTGTCATCAGCAAAGCATGGGTCTGAGCGATAGTCGAAGTTGTTGCCCGAGATGGACCGTCGGTCATGCTCTAAATGAAGTTGTTAGAGAGAATCGCAAGACCAGTTAACACCTACAGAACCCAGTATACATATAAACTGTTCCTCTTTGAGAGCTGCACGTATCTGGAACCAATGGAAGTGTGTACTACGTCTGGAGAGAGCCGAAAGAAGCATTTACTCCAGACGGCTGCCTGGTGCGGGTCTGTGATTATGTGCTGGGTGCGTTTTCTTGGAAATATTTCCTTTCCATGGGAAATTAAAAGCCGAGAAATTCTAGTTCATCCTCTGTTTGTTCAAGAACTGTGATTTTCGCAGAGGAAAGCTCTCGTCTTTCAAGATGACAATACAACACCACTTTAGAATTGTGAAAGAGTGGCGACACGAAGAACATCTAGCTGTCACTTTAATTCCCAGACCTTCTCAACCTCTTTACTGAAGGAGCATTTATGGTGGATTTTAGAGATTCAAGAAAGAAGTCCATTTGCGCCGGGAACTGGGATTACTACCTCGGAGAGTGGACGTGGATCTCCACCATATTGAAGCGTATTTTGCAGATTTTTCAGCGTTTTTTTTGCTCTATTCTTTCAAACTCTTGTAATTGGCGTGCTAATGCATTCAGTCTAAGTTACGGAAAACCGCTCCACCCACCCCCCAACCCCCGAAATGCATTTGTTAGACCCACAGCTGCTGTCACCCGTCTGGGAGGTCTGTCGCATTTTGTGGGCTTCCAGGTAATTGCACAGAGTAGGATGTTACTTTCTGAAAGCGAGATAATGCTTCGCTAAATTGGAGACAGCAACATAGTACATCTGATCTGACAAATAGGGTGTTAGTGCACCAGGCTTGAAAGTATCCTTTCAATCTACGTTTATTTTAGTATGTAAAACTCAAATTTTTTGCTCGTCATGTACCCCAGAGTAGGATTAAAATATATTTACAATAGCTCTTTATGGGGGATTCGTTAGTCGATTGCTAGACCTCATTTTACCTAGTCATCCCGTAAGTTTTGTCGGAGCGTTATTTATTAAATTAAAAGAATTTAAAGGAGTACTTTACAATTCATAATGCAAATTAAAATTATTTTATGATGAGATAAATGAAATAATGATAAATTTGTGTCTTACAAAACAAAAGTGAATTTGTTTGATTAAACCCAACAGTCATTTGAAGCAAAGAGCATTTGTGAGTTCTATGCAGGAAACCCAGCAGCAACCAGTGTGGAGAGGAGTATAGGAGTGCAAAAAAGGCAGTTGTATAAGGTGGTTTGCGAAATCCACCCTCCACGAAGATGCAGATCGAATAGGACGCCATCAAGTTGTGTTTGGTGATAAGAACCCAATTTACATATAAACTGAGCCTCTTTGAGAGCTGCACGTATCTGGAACAAACGGAAGCAACCCTTCATGATGCTTATCCTGATTAATTTTTTGATTTGGGATTTGCAATTAAGTTTAGATAAAGCCCTAATCACAATCAACAAGTGGGAAAAACTTCTACATTATATAAAAGGGTGATGCACCTTGAATTGAATCGAAATGACAACATTCGCTCTTCTCTCAGTCGTTCTTGTCAATTCGTTTCACCACCTTGGATGGGCTCGCGACGAGCGACTGGATCTTTCATCGAAATGTTAAGCCGCAACGATTAGTGTTTCGCTGTTTGCAGGAAGCTTTGGAAACGGGGTGTTGTTTTATCAGGCCAATGAATCTCGACCTTCCAACACACAGCAAGAATCACGTCGTGAAAGATGGAAGAAGAAGAACTTGGTTGGGAGGGAATTTCTCATTCACCACCTTATTCTCTTTTCCTTGCTCCTTCGTCGGACTAATAGCATTGGTTTTGTTTCTTCTTCGAAAGTATTGAAAGTGTTCTTGAACCTGTTAATAGATGGATGGATGTCAAAGGTAAGCACTAATGTTTGGAAATGTAATGAAATGTAACACTTGTTCACTTGCTTTTGTTTGCCAAAATTCGCACGTAAGTCATGCTGTTTGCCAAACATGCAGACAACGACAAATAGCATAAGGTTTATTTAGTTGAAATACCAAAATTGTAGTCAATAGTAAAACAGAAACACACGTGCGCGAAGAGAGATAGCCCCTTTCACTGAACCGCTAATAATCTTGCAAATTCAGAGAGCTATTTCTTTTGGATTCTCCGAGGTGTTTATTCATTCAAAGGAATTTTTGCCCAATCTCCTTCAATTAAAACAACCTTTTTAGAGGACAACTAATGCTGTCAGCAATGAGAGTGTTTGAAGCCAGTTTCGGCAATGAGAAAAGACCTGCCCTAGTGAATGAACAGGGGGTTATTGTTGCTTCATCAGGACAATGCAGCTCAACTCGCAGAGCAAGTAGATGAGGAGGAAATTCCTCATCCACCACCTTGCTTCTTCTTCTTCGTAGTTTGCAAAATCATTTCAAGTCACTGATAATGAGGAGAAGGGCATTGGTGTTTGAATCTCTAATTAAATGTAGTAATTGGCCACTTGTTTTACTTATTCAAAATTCGTCGTGAATTGCAAATAACCCATCCGCAGCTTCCGAGGATGGTAAAAGGCTCTTTTTCGATCATCCTGTTGGTAATGCCAATGAATTATCCACTTGTAGTCGTTACCACCTAATGAAGCAACAATAATTTGAAACAAGTCTTGAGGAAAGAAGACCTACTCTAGTGAATCGTGCAACACTACCCATAAAGCAGGTAGTGGTCGTGTCACAAGAGGTCACTACCCTGCTCCCCTTCAGTCTACCACCTGTTTCGTAGCTTATGAAATCATTTTGGAGAATTCGGAGAATTCGGTAGTTAGGTTTTGGCAGGCTTTGTGTGAGTCCAAGAACATGGCATTGATCAGATTGGCTAGACGGCTCAGGCCACCACACAATAATGAAGGTATTAATATAGAAAAGTGCATTAATAATATAGTCTTTAATCAAATGAAACTTCTGGTCACTTGTCTTTTTCAAAAATCGAGCAGAACCTGTGGGACGATCTGGTAGTAACATAGGATTCCCCAATACTTTGCTTCTAGCTTCATTATTATACAGAAAAATTAAAAAAGTTTGTTATTTAATGCCTCTAACTAACTAGGAACTTTTGTCCAAAGGTCTTTTACCCTTGGTAATTAAATTCAAGCTCATATCAGAATCATAGTTCCTAGTAAAGGGTCAATTTTCCAAAGTGCGTTTTTCCATAGTCTTTACTGACGCTAGACTGGAGAAATATCCCTCAATTTGCCTTTAAAGTCTTTTCCTCATTTGTTTAAATATCACTGATTCGCCTTTTATTATTATACTTTCTTACCTACACTCAACTTAGTGTTCACACCAGGGAACTTCAAACCATGGCTCTAAAGTGGTTTAGTTTTTGACTTTGATACAATTTGGTGTCAACGAAACAAGCTCGAACTAGCTAAAAAGTGATTGAACGAGTTCGGTCAGTGTACAGGGAAGAAAGAACTAATCTAAATCCTATTCGTGGAGTGAATTAAATTGTCAAATCTCCAGCTGAAAACTCCGTGCAAATGAACATGTCTAACACTAGTTTGGATTAGATATCAAGGCAGACTTTGAGTTGTATATTTTATCTAAAATTTAAAAGCAGACGTGGTGTTTGCAATGAGGTCGACAGCTTCACCAGGTAAAATACTACATTTAAAGGGAGGTACACTATGCTCCAAAAGTCCCAATCAAAATTGCCTCAATTTATTCCTTGAATCTGGGATCAAGATAATTTTACACCTAACCTGCTTGAATATTCTGCCGCAGCACGGCTATTAGAGCCTTCCTCAAAAGTGCCAAATCATACGCAATATTCACTCTGCTCAGAAGAAGGCGTAAACCGGGGAAACAGTGTCACATCTAAAGGTCATATCTAAATGCCTTGAAAAATCAATATAATGTATATTTTGACACTGCGTAGCCCCATCATTTGCGACAATCATAGCCTCGATTCTCAGAGGCAATGATTCATACAAATTGTGAATTGTTGGATCCAAGGGAATATAAACCCATTCTTCGGTTAAAACATCCCCTCCAGTTCTTTTAGAAACGATGGCGTCGGTGGCAGAAGTCGACTTCTAACTTTGAATCTCGTGCCGTCATTCTTACAAAACAATTCTAGCTTTATCTTTCATTGATGCACTACCATCATCTTCAAAGGTGGCGGCTTTGAACATCCATATATTGATAAACTTGGTCTCCTAAAATTCCCAAACACATAGTCTCGGCTGTTAGTTCTTCTTCCAGAAATGGAAATCAATGGCTCGGAGGCGGATTTCCAAGAAATAGCACCCCAGATAATCATCACAGAAACCCTGGCGCCATGTTTTAAGATTGGGTTGGAAAAGGCAGTAATCCAGATTAAACGCTTCCTTCACTTGTCTCCAAACTTATCGACACTCAGTCGGAGGTCGGAAATGAGGTGGTAAACGACGGTTGATTCGTCAGAGAAAATCACATTTTTTATCCACTGCTCTAGGGAAAAACCGCCAATTCTGGAGGTTTCTACTCCACCACTCTAGGGGCTTTAAAACATTTGTCGTCTTTGAGAGCAGCTCTTCCCTTATGGAATCCAGCTCCATGTTTACAGCTCCCTATTAGGAGTTTTTGTGGAAACGGCGTTCAGATTTTCTGAGGTCCTTGATTCAATTAGTTCTCTTTATAATGAATCAGCTAGGTGGCTCCAATCTAGTTTCACTTATATTTTTTTCTCAAAATAATAATTTTCTCGAAATAAGCTGCTGGATGGAGATTCCTTGCAGAAAATAATATCTAGCAATGCAATTACAGGAATACAGAGTGAGCTCCTATTAAATCTAAAATGCTTAAATCCACCTAATATCTTATTTAAATGCAACAATTATACTAAAAAGTATGGTAATAATGCTAATTATAAATTTTTATTGAAGTTTTATGAAGCAGATCACTTTCAAAATTGGTTTTCCTTCAGACGCAGTAAAATGGACCTTGGTTAAAAATACCAACGCACAAAGATGTCACATGAGTTAAAAATAAAACATCACCTTGATCGTATTTCAAAATCTCCAATAAAGGAGGAGGAGCAAAAGGATAGTTTGCAACGTCAAGAGACTGACAAAACAGTCATTGGAAGGAACAACTTTTGTTTGTTTCTAAAACTCCAAATTTAACCACGCCATTTAAACAGCTACTCTGCTTAAAATGTACCTTATTTTTGCACTTATTTTCTGGAAAACGGAGAAAGAGGAAAATTGGAATAAATTTTATAAAATAATAGTTGCTTGTTTTCTCCAACTATTTCACACTACACTTCGTCCTTTGAAAGATTAAATCTTCTTTAGTCATTTATTTATCCGAATGTTTCATTTAATTTAGGGTTCAAAAACCAGTGCTCTTCTTGTCATTATCGATGACATCCTTACATGTGTTAACGAGCTTTTTAGTATGTTTGTTGATGTAAAATTCACTGGGATTTGATTTGAAGACGTCGTTCAATTGATTATGCAAATTACAGAGCTAATATTAGTAGTAGGAAGGAGGCGCAAGGTAGTCGGGAGAGTAAGGTGGAGGAGGAGTCTTCTTCTATCTTTTGTGACGTGATCACTACTTGCTGTGTGGGATTCGTGATGCATTGTTCCGATGCATTACATCTCCCCTTTTCGACTCACTAAAGCGGGTCTTTTTTTTCTCAAAGTTTGGTTCAAATGCCGACCTAATTGCTGAGAGGAGACTTGAATATTAGTCGTTGCTGCAGTAGGTGGCAACAATTCAAGGTGGATTATACCTTGGCGATCCCAACAGTTTCAAAAGAAGGAAAAACTTTCTTCCTAAGAAGTTCCTTTCTAGGTGGTTGTTGCTGGGGTCTCTCCCCTGCATGAAGCTGTCACTGCCTACAACGCTTAATATTACGTTAAAAGATCTGTTTTACGTCGCCAGTCAAATTTTGTCTATCCAAGAAAATGTGATATAAATTGGTGAGAATAGAGGGAAGTGAAGATGTGAGCTCGAGATTTGAACTTGTTTTCATTCACCAATTCGTGATGCATGAGCCCACTTTCCAGGTTTAGGAGCTCTTCAAAGTTTTTAAAGATGGCACCACTGAGCATTTTTGGTTTTAATTAAGCTTTATTGCCAATTCCACAACTGATAAATCAAGCTATGCATCTTCATCTCCTCTACTCCTGAATTCTGCGAACCATCTTCAGAAACTATTTTCTTTCATTCATATTGCTATATCTTCAGAAAATTACATTAATAATTTTCTGATTATCTTGAACTATAATTTATTTGCCTTTCGTAACTGTCTCTATAATGTGTGCAGTTGTTTAAGTCGTTACTATGACGCCTTGCAATTCGTTGAATAAACTTGGAGTTACTACGCGTCCCGTCTCTTGTGGCCGCGATCTAACGCTAATTTTACCAATCAGACCACTTTAGGAATCATAGTACCTCCGTACTTCACATACAATCTTGATGCTTCCAGGTTGACAAAATCTTAATCGATCAGAATTTATATTTATCGTCCAGTAAAACAGATTTTGATTAATTTTAATGCACTTTAACATTTACACAGTAGTCAGTTCAATTAGACATAAATAATTTGTAATTTCCGTTTAATTTAAAATTTGGACGGAATTTATGGGATGGCTTGTGAGACTGGAAGTCCCCACGTAATTGATACTGGAGAATAACGCATATCCTTACAAGAAGGTTATGTTCGCTGCTATAAACATAAATAAACTGTAGAATGGCGGTGGATACCATTAGGACGTGGTAACTAGAAAAAAGCATCATTGCAGCAGACTATCCGACTGCATCAGCAGCGTTGGTGGGGACTTATGCTAAGATAACTACTTACAATTTATTAGTAATATTATCCTCAATGTTTTTTTATTTCTTCTAATGAAACATTTCATCATGATAAAAATGTCAGGTCACCCTGTAAGTTATGCACGAATACTGCCTTTTAAAATAAACGAAATTTAAGGAGCTCCCATAATGCATAATAGAGCTGAACACTATGGTTCATGTTGAGATGCACTTAAGCTGATTTGACAGAATGGCTATTTAAGTTTGATGATAGTAAGCTTCTTGAAAAAGCTTATCTATCTTTGTCAGCTAAGGAATTGGAAATTAGTTACAACTTTGCAACTGGTCATCGTCCTCTGTGAAAAAATGGGAAATTCCTGGACTTGAAAAACGTGTGCAAGACTTCTAAATTTTCTAAAAATAAACACAAATCTCTAGCTGACATCTGGAGTTTTTCTCGGCAACTGCCAACTTGCTTCCCACCTTTTGGTGGGAAATGTTTTATTTATCCAAAATTATTCATTATCATCATTCTCCGCCTGTTTGCTTTGCTGTTTCAGACTACCACTTGTTTCGTAGTTTCAGAATAGTTTCAAAGAAACCTCAGGAAGAGGTTAAAACTGATATTTTTGAGTTCTTACAATCAGTACCGAAAGGATTCTATGTTAATGAGGGCTCCAATAAGCGTACTAATAGATGGATGGAAGTCAAAGATAATCAGCTTGAGTGTATTAATGATTTAATTTTTAATTAAATGCAAGATTTGATCTCTCGTTTTGCTGAAATAAAGCTAGAAGTGCTATGCTACCTAAAATAGTTGGATTAGTAAACTGTACGTCAGATGACAGCCACAAGAGACGGGATGCGTGGTAACTCTAAAGTTTATTCAACCAAGTGCAAAGCGTCATAGTAACGACTTAAACAACTGTATATTTTATACTGATAATAGCAAAAGGAATTAAATCATAGCTCTAGATAATCGGATAATTATTAATATAATTTTCTGGAGATATAATACATTTAACTAAGTCGGACAGAACTTTTGGAGTACCCAAATACTTCAAATCACCATCAGAAGGACACCTTTAATCCCCAATTTCAATCTCAAATACATAGAAATATATTACAAGTTTTTTTGTTTCATCCCAAAATCACTCAATCCAAGAGCCTCGACTCCACAAGAGACCCCTTCTACTGTTACACCGTGTCGAAGTGTCATTTCGAGGCTTATTCGATCTCCACCAACGGAAGAGAGCTTCGGCATGGTCAGCCTCGTGTTTCTGTGACCACTTGAAGTCTGCAAATAGGTTTGTCCGGCTACGTTGCCGTCTAGCTTGCAGCCTCGGCAATCCCCGCAGATTCTGTAAGTCCTCGTCTCGATTTTCTACTGCAAAAATACAAAGTAGAGCTTATTCCTACCTTCATATTTCAAGCTTATGGTGGCAAAGTAGTGATGTTTGGCTCTCGATGAAGAGATAAAGGCTTTTTTGACCTCTCCGAACCTTATCGATACTCGGTTGCTCTTGGTATGCCATGTTTGCACATTTTTAGACCTCTGGTAGAGTTTCAGTTTCGCCTCATATTTAATTTTAGCTTAAAATTCATGGGAAATTGATTTTACGCAGACTTAATCCAGAGATTGACCCACTAATGTCCAGTTGACCGCATGACCCACCACCCCCATAGCAAAATATGTGCTTCGTTAGGTCTCCATAACATTTGGCCCTAGGCACACGATGAGTCATGCAGCGGATGATTCATGCACATGTCACCAACGCCCAAATGGCTGTTCAGCGACCGTAAATGGCTGTGCAGACAGAATGGAAGTTTGACTTTGTATTTAACAAAAATCGAAGGTACTTGAAGAAAATTGCCATGTATTTTTTCTCCTTGACAGGGAGTGATTGTGTTGGGGGTTTTGGCATTTATGCACATAATTCAATTAAGTTGTAACAGGAAAATTCAATAAGGAGTCTCGCAAAACTCTCAGAGAATAAGCGAAAGATTTAGCAAAGTACCGATTTTCTGGCATATTTGAGTCTTAAAAACCCTCAAGGCAAGCTTTGGTGAGAAAAAAATGTTTGGATTAATATCTATTTTTTAAGATGCTTGGTTGGTAGTGTTAAAGGATTTAAAGCCTCATTCATAACTTGTAAAGGAGATGAAGAGGAGAATTAGTTACCGCAAACTCCACCTGAGAATAGCTTGAAATACCTTGTTTATCGCTGTAGTTGATGGTTTCCGAAACCACGAAGTAGTGCATTTGAACATTTAAAAACCCCCAATAAAACATGGAGGAGTCTGGGCCTTGTATTTAATGAAGTGGTTTGAAAGTAAAACGGGACCAAAGCTTGGCGTCCTCCTAACCCTCCATATCTTAGCCCTCTGATGTATTGTTATAAGAGAAAGACATTGCAAAAGCAACTAATAAGAGGTGGTATTAGGGACACTGTTGACCCAGGTTATAGATTTAGGTATTAAAAGATGCTCCTTATCGTTGGTATGTTGTTTAAATTATCAATAAAACTCACCATTCCTCCAACTCGGTTTTGTCACCTCGCTGTCATGATTTTTGCCATCCCTAAAGCGTCCACACCAGCCACAGGCGAGCACATTGAATTCCCCCGCCTTGTTGAAGATACAATGCGTGGAAAGGAGGTGCGCCTGCAGTCTGCACTCAACCAGAAGCCCGGGTCCTTCGAATCTCCTCCAACAGAGCACACAAGTGCTCCTCCAATCGACCTCCTCGAACCCCAACAATCTCCCCTGTTTCTCGGCCCTTGAATGATTCTCTTTCAGTCGTAAAACGTGGTCTCCTGTGAGGAGGTGCTTGTACTGTTCCGTTCTACCCTCGAAACAGTCGCCACAGACAGAACAGGTCTGCAGTTTCCAGTCGAGAAAACTTGACCCAGCCGCGTGGAAGCAGGCTATGTGGGCTTGAAGAGCAGAGTTGCTGGGAAGACCTACTTCTGGGTGGATCGCCTCGGTTCTGGCAGGTTTGAAGGAGTGGATTTGACACAGGGGACAGGCGTACATCCACGAAGTGCGCGATTTCAGTGTATTCTCGGTGAAATCTTTGGGTCCACACCGGTGACGCTTGCTGTCCAACCACTGAAGGTAGTCGAAGCCCTCGGAGTGGACATTCTGAACGTGGAGTTCCAGGGGATTCAGACCATCGCGGAAGAGGATCGATTCCGTCGAGGGTGGACGACTGGTTCTAGGCTCGGGAAGACTTGGTTTTTCCCAAAAATCTATTTCTGGCGCATCTGCCTCCTCGCATACAAAGTTGGGGCATTCGGAGCATCGACCG
The DNA here is from genome assembly GCA_030710315.1 of Anomotaenia brevis. Lineage (NCBI taxonomy): Eukaryota > Metazoa > Platyhelminthes > Cestoda > Cyclophyllidea > Dilepididae > Anomotaenia > Anomotaenia brevis. Next base: position 31,748 of record JAUOZQ010000139.1, on the reverse strand, counting down.
GGTTGGCGGTAGACGTCGTGAATGTATCGGATGTGAATTGCGAGTTCCAGTTTCGAGGTGAATCTGCAGGCAGCTTGGCATCGTTTCAGAGGAGCAGTCCTTCGAATAAGGCGTCTAGGGACTCGTCGTTTGTTGTCTTCAACTTCTGGTTCTGGACAGCAGAACAGACAGACAAAGGGGAGGCCATGTCTAATGGATTTGGTGGGTGCTAAGTGGTTTTTAAAATAAGCAGCCTTTTGAAGGAGACAGGGATGATTTCTGATCACCTTTTCGTCGTTTTCAAGACACCAGTCAGATCCGCATTGTCGACACATCAGTCGGGTTTCTCGAGGGGATATCGATTTGTGCTGGAGCAGGAGCACGTGAGCATGGAGAATATCACCGGATAAGCAGTCGATTCCGCAGAGACGGCAAATGTAGTGATTCCCCTCTCCAAGTTGTTGAGTGTCTGTGAAAGCATCAACTAGACATTTGGGCCGGCCGGATGGTGTTGGTGGTCGTCTGGGCCGCGTTCTACGACGAACCTGTCGTCGTCTGTCGGGCAGTTCTGGGAGGACCTCAGACAGCATTGATAAGTGCGTTGGTGGGGGAAAAGGTGGCAAGAGATGGGAGGGGGGTTGGTGACGCCTGATTGGCGGCAGACTAGACAGCAAACGTCCATTAGACGATGAAGGTCTCAATGAACCACGTGCTCGCTCCATGTTTGAAAAGCCGGCTTTAAAACAGATGTTTGAATTATTGATCAAAGCCGTCAATGCCTCAGATTGAGATAAGGCATCCACAAATGAGAGCCAGGCGGTAAATGCAGTAAAGGCCTAACAAGTGATTCCTTAAAAGCACTAAACGGGCACCTTAACTTGAAGAAAAGAGCCCCAGAACATTCACCTTTACAACCCCAAAGTAACCAAGTTCGCCACATAGAGCCGAGAATGTAAGCACATGCTACCAACAACCGCAACAGTTAACCAATAAACCGTCCAACTTCAAAATGAACACAAAGCCCATAAGTCAGGACGATACTTTTATTCGTTTAACTGTACACTCAAGATTTAACCGCATGATAAAGATTGACGACGAAATGCTAAAACCAGTTAACGGTCTTCCATGTAGCTGGCAATCTCCATGACATCGGGCAGCTCGCTGATGTTCACTTCGAAACGGTTTTGTACATCATTTAGGATGTTGGCGTCGTGCTCATCAGAGATGAACGTAATAGCGAGACCCTTTGTACCGAAACGTCCGGCGCGAGCGACCTAGAATGACAAGAAAGATGAGACGTTGGAATTTCGGAGAAAATTAGTTCACATACCCTATGAAGATAGGTATCCGAATCCTCGGGCATATCATAATTGAAGACAATGTTGACGCGCTCGATGTCCATTCCACGACCAAAGAGATTCGTTGCCACGAGTAGACGCTTCTGGAAGTTCTTGAAGGCCTGGTACCGCTCCAAGCGTTCCTCCTGAGACATTGCGCGGTGCATCGCGATGGCAGGGAAGTTTTGGTCCACCAGAAGTTGAGCGAGAGCGATACAACGTTGAACCGATTTGACAAAGATGATAACCTAAAGCAGACACGCGTTAATCAGACATGCGTTTAACTCAAGCACGAGCGCTGACCCTACGGGAAGCCAAGTGTCAGTATTAGCATAGCAAGTCATCAACTTTGTAGTGCACTAACCTGGTTGAACTGCAGCTCATCGAGAAGTTCGAAGAGTTTACGATTTTTCTCATTTTCCTTTACTTTGACGTAGTGTTGGCGAAGTCCGTGCAGAGTCAACTTGGAGTCGTTGTCAATGAAAATCTCCAGCGGCTATTAAGTGGAAAGAAAGAAAAAGAGACGTAAGGATACGAACTTGGTTCCGCTAGACGCGTTGCGTGGTCAACCACCAGAATCTGTCTAAATATTCTGCTCAGCCACTCCTCCATTTCCTGACGTCGCAGTCGCAACCACGTTCCCTCACGCTGCATCACGACGGCGCTAGGATTTGGAGTCACTTTAGCTGTTGTCTCTATGCCTTCACCATCTATCCTCGACCAAACAGGAATTGAACCGAGAGATTCAGATGTTGGCAGACGACTGCTCTCTCAAGCAATCGTTACTTCCAAGTGAAGTAACCAGCTCTGCGACCACTAATATGTAGGTTGAGTCCATGTAACAACCGAAGGTTGTAGGATAGTTTGGTGGTTCCCGCCGCGTTTCGCGACTCAGTGAGTTGGTAAGAAAATCCACATCACAGGCTTGTGCGTGGCAAAGCCTTCTCCACTAACGTACATCTTGCATGAAGTTTCTGCAAACTGGACGGATTTCCTTGCTCATCGTTGCGCTGAACATCATAACTTGTTTGGTTCGCGGAGTCATGCGGAAGATCTCCTGAACATCACGACGCATGTCTAGAAACAATTAGCATGAACCAAACTTTTACCTACCTAGTGTGTCAAGCATCTTGTCACACTCATCAATGATGAAGTGCTTGATATTGTCCAGTTTCAGGGCTTTGTTCCGAATTAAGTCCAGCATACGGCCAGGTGTGCCCACCACGATGTGTGGCGCGCATTTGTTCAGCGACTCGATATCTTTTCTCAGCGGCATCCCACCGAAAAAGACACCAACCTAGAGAAGATTCGAAATAAGACAAGGGCACCGAGACATACCTTAACCTTCGGCATGTACTTCGAGAAGCGCTCATACTCCTTACTGATCTGGAAAGCCAGCTCGCGAGTATGACAGAGAACAATAACCCGGGTAATTCCCTCTTCTTCCGGGTCGAGCTGCTGCAATGTCGCGATGACAAAAACAGCAGTTTTTCCCATACCAGACTTAGCCTGGCAGAGGACATCCATCGAGAGGATAGCTTGAGGAATACACTCATGCTGGACCTCAGACGGATGCTCAAAACCACAGTCAACGATGGCACGTAGGACTTCGGGCTTTAAGATGAAGTCACGGAAGCCAGAACTGTGAACAGTGACGTAGTCACCCTTCACAGCCTTTTTGGCAGTCATGTCCCCATTGGATTTGGGTTCTTGAACGGTTTCCTGGTCCTCTTCATCGTAATCCAAAAGCTCGTTTTCGTCAGTCATCGTGCCTAATCAAGCAACTATGTCTCCCAAACCTAGAGTAGCGAAAACGAAACCACACAATTAAGAGTGCGTACAAACAAACTTGTATAAATGCTCTTCAGATAAAGTGTGCCTTTTTAAATGCCGTCTAAATTATTATTAAGAATTTTTTAAATTATTTTTTTTCGTATATGAATACTTCACACTGTTTCTAATTTAAAACCAGGTACCAGAAGTATCATTTCCAGTTTAAGAAATTTTGATCTATACAAGGTTTTAAAAAGTTGGAATAAATCTTATGCTTGAAGGGAGCTGCTAAGCTAGTTTCTAAACAATGTCATTAGGTTGATTTTGCAGTGCAGTTTATTGCTATTCTATGTGATTTTTGATCCGTTGCTAACTGCATCTGAATCAATATGAGAATTTGCTCAATTTTTACAGATTTAATACTTATCATTGCGCATCCTATCGATTATATTTAATTACAGCTTTAACGCCTCAAAATTGCATTACTTGTTTCAATCTGCATTATGATATTTCCCGATTAACTGAGAGTACCTTTATGACGGCGACTGTTATAGGTTTACTTCATACAATGATCGATAACATGTTTAAAATCATTTTCTGGTTTGTGTTTTCCTATTTTGTCAATATATCATGTCCTATGGATAAAAAAAGATACAATAAAACGTGAATTTGATTCTTTTCCATGGTTTGGTTTACATCCCATTTAAGAAACACTTGCTACATAACTCTTGTCTAATGGTGGATTGAACACTTTATTTAAGGGTAACATTTAACTTTCCCCACTAACTATTTAGGTTAACAAAACAACACCATGTGGTAAGTCTCATTTCCGTTGTAATTTATCAACAAAATGTGCAATTGACCTAGTACAGGCACGAATGCACAAGAAAACCTCTTGATTGCTATTCGAGCTTGGGGCTTGATTTTTTGATTACCATCTCTTCAGTCGGCATATCAAAGAGTAGCTACCAGTCAATCCAAATAAGCTTTGCAATCTTCGAAACCACAGTGAAGTCTTTGTAGAAACCCTTAGGGTGTATTTTAAGCCCTAATTCTTAGCCTCCTATTCCTTAAAAAGGGAGAATTTGTTGCGTGCTTACTTCAGCTTCCGCTCCATTGTTTTAATACCTTATATCAGCCCAATTGTCGGTCGATTTACTTGCTCTTTAAAGCTACAGCTCATTAACTACGACGTGTCCAGCTCCGGTGACCTTGTTTATTTTAGTCTAGCCGTGTACTCATTCACTTCCCAAGTAGCTAGCATCTATAACTATTCAAGAACCAGTAAGCTAAGGACTTGTTCCCTCCCGAAGAGGCAGGTGCGTTAGCCATTGTTTGACCTACTCGTTGAATCTGCATGCTGATTGGTAGACCGGGACAATGAGACACCTATGGCAGCACATCCGGTACAGACATATATATAACATGTAACAGCAACCGTCACGCATATTCTTGTAAATTGACCTTGAAACCAACCTTAATTGCCGGTTCCGCAATGTTTAATGGCCATTTTGGGTAGATAAATGTAACTGGCACTAGTCTAGATTTCTTTAAAATTACATTAAAAATAAACTTACTATTATTAATAATATTTAGCTATATTGTATAAGAAAATTTTAGGAAATTGCTTTATTTCTCAATTAGCAAAAATGCTTCATTTCTGTCATAGTTGCCATTTACTTCTCAAGTCAATGTTTCGAATTTCAAAAGCCTTTTTTGAGAGATTCTTCGCTTCGTCTATGCCATTTGAGTACTAGAAAGAGAAGAATTCTGATGTAGCTAAACAGGGACAATACTCTTGTGGTGAGTTAGGCAGCATTTTGAATTAAGATTCCCGAAGGTCATGTTGTGTCGCACACTTCAAAGAATGAGTTGGTGCATTGTCGTAAGGGTGCAGTTTCCATTTCGTTTTTTACTAAAATGTCCAACATAGAAACTAATAACAACTAGTGTAATAAATCTCAATCTCAGACAACTGCTACCATCACTTTTTGAATCGACTTGTAAGACTTGAACTTGATGGCTCCTGCAGATTGTGGCGACCTAATCAAGCCCAGATTCTCATTGCCGACTCAACGTGAGGTCAGCTATCCAGACGCGACAAACTAGATTCCAGTCAGTCACCTCCCCAACACCAATCTAAGGCTGGGTCATGTCCCCTTGTTTCTCTATCACGTAAAAGCGCTTGAGTGTGTTCCTCAATCATCACACGCGTGGCAACTCCAAATTTTATTCGAACAAGTGCAAAACGACATAGCAACGACTCAAACAATTATAGATAATATACAGATAATAAAGAGTGGGAAATAAATAACATTTCGAAATAATTAGAAGATTTTGCTTATAATTTTCTACAGATATAATTAATTTCGTTCTTGTGGTGTCTGCAATCCATTTTCAGATTCTCTTTGTACTCGTCGCCCTAGATGATCTGTGTTCCTTTCCTTTCAAGTGTTATGAAACAGTGGATTATGATCCTTATCCGAAATATCAGCTCTCACTGGTCGAGAGATAGAAATAGTAGAGAGTTGAATAATACAAAGTCGTACACGAAACTGGCCACAGGTAACTAAAGATAGGGCTAGCACCCAGTGAAGTGTTCTAAAATGGTTAAGGTTGTTCGAATTAGATGAAATTTTATTGCTATTAAAAAATCCACTAAATGTTTGATCCCCTCCGGTAAAAAGTGATACCAGCGCACTCCGGGAACACTCCCAGCAGGTCGAACCCTCGTGCCTTTGGGGTGTGTGTACCCTTCCCATGACCCTGAGCATTGACCCAAATCTGACTGGTCCCGCAAGTACAAACAAACACCCTGGCACTCACGTCTTCTCTTCGCCCCCTGGTATCGGGACTCCTAAATTTTTAAACGGGAAAGTGGATTTGCCTAGAAAGCGACTCTAAGAGCGGCCATCTGACTGTGATTGACAAGCGATAAACGAAGATCTGAATTCACGTTTGCAATTAAAACACCTGCTTGCAAAGTGAATGATAAATGCAGTCTTAATTAGGATGCAGTTCAAAGAAAACTGAATTTTTAAAATCTCCTTAGCCGAATGAGCGAAACCCTAGAGAAGCAATGGCCCTTTAGTGCCAGAAAGCCTAACCTGTCCAAGCTATCTTTACTGAAAGCGGTCAGGTAATTCCATTTCCCGAAGCTCTTGACACCCAGACAATATGCAGGTTTCGTAGAGCCTTTGATTCATCCCTTTGTGGGTATTTTCAGTTCGCCTTAAGAAGAGTACCCCCATATCTTCTCCTACGTTTAAACGAAGGTTGAGCAAAGCGAAAGTCCACTGCACAAATCGCAGGTTGTCTCACCTTGGAACTTATAACTTGCTTTACTAGAAAAAATAGAGTAGATAGTTTATAGATGAACTTTTGAATTATTTCCACCAATAATGGAGAGAATAAACCGGACTCTCTCAATCTTGCTTCAAATCCATCGAAAACTCTGAAGCCTATAGAATCGCGCCACCTCCCTTGTTGAGACATGTTCTACTTTGGAAAACAATTTGGCACTCGTCGCCTGGTTTTCGTGGCAAGAACAAAAATACAGCGATTTAGCACCGCTACAAAAAAAAAATAACATAACTCCGAAATGCCGTTTAATGCCTTACAAATTCTGATGAAATCTATAATGAAGTAGCAAAATACCTACAGTTCAGCGTAGTTTCTACTAGCTTACAAACTGCCTTTTCTAGTCATCTTGGAGAATATCACTGAGAATTTAAGAAAGTAGCCTGTAGGTTTTTATATGACAAAGAAAATCTAATGAATTTGCAATTAAAACGAATTGAATATGGGCAAATGAATCTGAATATTATGAGAGGAAAATGTAACAATTTTGCATAGAATGCAAGGTTTAATCCTAAAAAGAAGCTGTTTAAAACAATTTTATAGAAAAATAATGAACTTTTTGCACTTAAAAAATTAAAATAGTCACTACTTTTATTGAAAATAATACTGAGAATATCGATGGGGATTCAGAGGTATTTCCAGGTGAATGCAGAGTATACTGAAAGCGCATTACACTAAGGGAGAAAACGCAATCAGATTACTTAACTTGCGTAATTGAAAGAATACGAAATGAACTCTGTCTCTAATCGAGTTCTTGTTAATGTCTCCTTGTGCTTCAGTGCCATCGAAGCGGCGTTGGATTACGCCTCCACCGGTAGAGTTGATATTAACGAGAAAATCGTGCTCAATATGTGCCTCCTCGCATATAACCTCGGCAGTCGAAGCTTCCGGTCATTCTCTCTTGATTTTCTAGAGCACGGGTAGGCTGAGAGGCGTCTTCCCCACTCTTAATCCACCTCACCTTCCCCTTTCACTCCTCTTGCTCGAATTTGTTTTTTGTTTTTTGTTTTTTTTTTCTAATTTTGCTGTAGAATACATGCGGAGAACGTATACGATACATGGGTAGCTGCGAACAGCGTTCAGGACAAGGAGTTAATGTCGATGTGTGTGCCGGCAATTCAGGGCCAACTGGAGCTGATGGCCTTGAATGGGTGGACGCTTCGCTTCACGCAGATGGAGGTTTTGTTGATAGTATGAGAGAACATGGAGGTAGTCGACGTGGAAGGTGAAGAAAGTCCTGCGACACGCTCCATCTCTGCTAGGGTGGATGGGCCAACGACAAGGGGAAGTTAAAGAGCGGGATTGGGCGTCGTTCGAAACTGTCACCGAAGAGAGACTTCTCTCAGATGACAATTGGGAAAATGATGAGTCTTTAGACTCTTGCAGACGAGCTGAACGTCTCAAGAGCTTGATGGTGAGATAAGGCTTCTTTTATTGACTCTTTGAAGATTAGAGCTGCGAGTTCTCGTGCCAGCCAGCTGCCGATTGCAAGTATTTTCAAGCCTCCACCTGAAGAGTAAGATTCAAACAGGTGAGAAGTGTCGCCTTTTAGAGGTACTAAATTCTATCATTGTATTTTTTCTGTTTTAAATTCGTGAAGATTTGAACCTATAAATAAATGTTACTGTATGTTCTAGTTTGCACTGTCTAAGCCAATCAGTCTATGCGGTTGTACTCGAGAACAAAGAGTTCTTTGTGAAAAATGGGCCCAGTTACACAACCACGATGAACAAACGATTTTTTCTCTCGTCTGAACATATTTGAGTGCTCTATAAGAAACCCAAATATCAGCAAAGTACTCTGAATTAATAGAATCATTTTTTTTACCAAAAATAGTCTTCGGGTTAGAGTTAGCAGTGTTTTTAAGTGGGAGGTACAGATCGAAACATTTGAGGCCCTCCTTAAATGCAGAATTAGAAATCAAAGAGGAAATTTTCATGTCATGTCCAAAAAATATCTTTCTGTATCGATTTCCTGGATTATTTAAGTAGATATCACATTAATTGAGTAGCAATCACATCAGACAGAATTAATAAAATCGAATTACATAGAAATAATGAAATTAAATTTATTGGTGAATATTTCATAAAAAAGGTTCAAAGTGCTGCTCAATTATACCTCATAAATGAACAAAATGTACCATTTTAAATATGAATCAAACCAAAAAAATGATATATTAAAGTAGAACTGATTTGTTTATTTTTCAGAACTGCAATTCATCTGTAGCGGATTGCTACAAACAACGAACTATCTCACTGAAGTAAGTAACCTGATCCGTTCGGTATCCGCACCGAGAAGATGGTAAGGCAGAAATGCGCGTTAGAGCAAGTGTGTGTGTGTGTATTTTGGATGTGAGTGCCAGGGTCTAAATAGGCTACATCTGATTTCTACTGAGCAGCAATCGCTCCGTGATTGGTTGATGGAGAGTTGTACTCGGATGCGATTTGTTGTGCTTGGCGCTTCCTATTGGGTAACTGTACGCCATACATCTACAAACCACTGTAAGAAATAATGTCAAAGTTTCTCTTGCTAACTTTATTTCTTTGATGTTATTTGATTGGAAATAAATTAATTTTTGGGGTCGGGGCCCATCTAGAATGAAGGGGTTTCCTATAAATGAGAAATTGGCTATATTGAAACGGTTTTACTCCACGGCTGAAAAGCACCTCTGTTAAAGAAATATTCGTTTTTTATTGAGAGATTTAATTTTCATTGCCTGATCATAAGGTGAAAAAAAGATTTTAGTGTTAGCTTTGTATTTTATAGCAGCTTATTACAAGTTAAAACATGAGAATTATAATTTCCATTTAAAACCGTTAAATATTTCAACGGAGCAGATTTAAAGAGATTAACAATTTAAGTTTTCAGGCGCCAATTTCTAAGTGCCTTTAAGTGGCACGCGAAGGAAAAATGTGCTGGCAAATTGCCAGTTTACTGGAAGAATTATTCCTCTCTGCTGCAACCACAGGCTTTTTCGCAAAAACCAGTGGCAAACCTGTTGGCGTTGCCACCACAGACTGTGTAGATGAATTCATCACACTTACCAGTCTCGGGGTTTCTTCCTCAGCTGGGAATGTAGGCCGCGCATTGGACGGCTTGCAGACGTCAGGGACCTAGCAGGATTAAGGTTTATCGGATTCGGGCTTTTGAACTTTAAGTGTCACTTTGACACCGTTCGGTTGATGACTCAGTGCCTCGCAGATCTCCTAGACTCTGGTTTGTTGGGCTTGGGGACACTCAGACATTTCCAACAGCTGAGCAGTGGTTTTTTTTTTTTTGGGGGGGGGGGGGGTTTATGCTTCTCAGTCGTGGCGATCGCGTTAGATAAAGTGAATGCACATGGTCTCCATTTCGGTCATGATTTTCAAGAAAATTTTGCCATATGTGGGCCTCGAAAAAGTGAGACCACGAAATGTGAGGTGATAAGCACCTGAAGAGGGGCATATCAAAGTCAAGTGCTTTAGTATACACTGGTTTGATCAACTCCACATACTTGACTCCGTGCCAGCATGTGCACTCCTAAGACAATGGCTTAATAAGAGATTTTCCTCACTTGAATTTGGAAATGCAACTTCTTCGTCGAGCATTCTTGGATCCTCTATAACGACCAAGGTACAAGTCAGTGTCATTAGTTCTGTCCGAATTTTTACCTAGTTTAACTTAAACTATTTACATTTATATTTTTAATTTCCAATGTAGATGAAGATTAATTATTTAAAGATACGTTTCAAATAAGATGGAATTTAATTTACGGATTAATAAAATCTACACCAATTTATTTAAAACTCTGCTAGCTTGGAAGTGTAGCGGATTGCTACAAACAACGAACTATCTCACTGGAAGTAAGTAACCCGATCCCGCTCGGTATCCGCATTGACAAGGTAGAAGGACCAATAAGGCGTTAGAGCTGGTGTGTATTTAGCTTGTGGGGTGCGATGTTATATGGGCTGCGGATAATTTTGGCTATGCAGGAGTCGCCCTTGATTGGTTGATAGAGAAGTTCCTCTCGAATGCGATTGGCTCAGTGGCGGCCATCGTGCTGTGCTTGAAGCGTTCCTATTGGGCAGCTTAGTTGGTGTAACCGTACGCCACAGAAGTAACCAAGACTCATTTGAGGCACGATGTTTTCAATAAATCATTCAAGACATAATGAAATTTTATGAGTTCACGAAAAGAAGCTCAAAAAATTGGAAAATGGGGGCTTCATGAGTTGTGGAAAAACAATCTTATGCCTCAATTAGACATCACATTTTTTCTCCATTCACAACGTTTTGATTCCTCGTTTTTTGGATGGATTTGCGTCTGATGACGATAAAAGGATTTTTTGGGGAACTCTGAAGCATCGTAGAGTGTGGTTTCGCAAGAGGGAAGAAAGGGGTCAGCCACCGCCGACACGAATGGAACTTCATGGGAAGGAGGTTCTTCTTAATTCAACCTAGTGGGATCACCACCCTTTGTATTGTTACCATCTAAAATAGCAACATTCTCAGCAGCAAGGTCGCCGTTTGGAGCAAGCTTTGAGTAGGGAAAAGCTCGCTCTGCTGAATGGAAAAGGGGTGATGTTTCATCAGGGCAATGCATCTCGTCCCCACCCCCCCACACAGAAAGAATCACACCACAAAAGAACTAAGCTGAATTTAGTTGGAGGAAAATGCCCCATTCACCATGTGTTTCCCTCTTTGCTCCTTCTTCGGACTAAAATTTGTTTCGTTTCTTACAGAATCATTTTGAAGTAAGAGCTTTTACAACGCCCCAGGAGGAGGTTAAAACGTAAGTTTTCGAGTTCTACTACAAAGAAGGTATTAGTGAGCTTGTTAATAGTTGGAAGGGAGTCAAAGGTAATCATTGGTAACTGGAACTTTAATTAAATGCAACATTTGGTCACCTGTTTATTTTTGTCGAAATTCTTGCATAAGTTATAAGACGACCTTATAAACCAATTAAATGAAGGCCTCTCTAATGGTTTCCAGGTGGGTTGATTTCAATTAGATAATTTGAATTACCAAGATCATGGTCAGTAGTAAAGTTAAAGAAAAAAAAAACACATTGAAACAGAGAAAATACCTCCTTTAATTCATCTTCAGTACGGAACCGTTAATTAGCCTATAAACTCAGAGAGTTATTTTGTATTAGATTTGAACTGAAATAATACCGTTTATTAAACAATTTGCCATCTACCACCAGATGTTCAACCTCCTCTTTCTCAATACACAAAATCCTGAAATGTGTCATCTGGCAATTTCAATGCAGATAATTACTCTCAAAGACTATCAAAGCTCCATGACCTCACCCCTAAATCGTCTGGACCGAATTCTATTGAACCTCCTTCAGTGAAATCAAAACACATCGGGTTGCACTCTGAAACCTGAGCTGATGTGCAAAACATATTCTTAAAAATACATAATCGTTATGGGTGGGTTTTGGTAGTTTGTATAATCATAAAGCATTTAGTAAGTATTAATATTAGTGACGGTGAATTCAATCTCATCTATGTTTTCAAACCGCGATGGCATCTAAGGCAATTTCTAGTTGAATTTCACTGGCAAAGTTTAACCTATGTAGCAGGTTGAAGTTGGAAGAAACAATCATGAGGACAAATTAAAATTGGCTTCCGGTGACGTTCCATGGATTTAATGGTTAAAAGAACCAATCAGTCTCATCAGAACGCCGATCGGATAAACACATTCCAGTGTTGACCAGCAGATTTTCGTGGTGGGGAAGGATTTGATTGAGGGAGGATAATATGTGGGTGAGATGCATGATCTTCTCCCGCTACCTTGCACTCAGGTTTTGGCTCCACGACTCCAATTTGTGGCTTAGATTCATGGCTTTCTACTTTAACAGCTGCTGCACAACCCTTTTAGACCGCTATTGGCGGTCTATCCAACTTATTCAATGTCATTTTCTCAGGCTCACACAAAGCCCTTCCAAACCTGGTCACCCCCTCTTTCTTTCTGGTAGCGAAATCATATTATTCCTGGTACTTACAACCACATCACGGTGTTAGGTTTTTGTGCGGTGAAAGTGGAATCGGAAGGCTGAAGAAATGATGAGCATGTGGGTGAGTTGTACTTTCCTTCTACCATTTCAAACTTAGTTCCAGGTGTATCCTCCACGAGTGTAAGCTCGGTCGTCGGTTCATCGCTTTCTTCTTTACCAGCTACAGGGTCATCTGGCTTGGAAAACTCGACCTCATCAAAGGCCTTAGGTTTTTGGTGGTGGGAATGGAACTGGTTGAGAGCAGGATAAATGAGCATGTGGATGAGCAGCACTATCCTCCTTCTCAACCTTTGAAGCACCACCCTCTTTCACTTCAGTATTTTTGGAAATGTCAAACTCCGGCTGAGGAGGATTATGATGAGGATGAGTGAGTTGCACTATCTTCCTTCTCAGCCTTGACTCAGGTTTAGGGCTTCACGACTCCAATTTTTAGGCTTGGGTTCATATCTTTCTACCTTAGCAGGCGCTGATCATGTAAGTTTACCGCAGCCACAAGCCTATTCGACAGCAGTTTAAACGTCTTTAACTTGAATGCTTGAAACCATGGTTTCATCAACAGCCTTAGTCTTCTCAGCCTTGTTCTTGAGATTTCTTGGAGTTTCTCCCTTCGCTTTGCAGTAGTATGACGGCTAGTGGGCATTGCTGGTCAGTTGACAATTGACTTTAAATGATTGCGATACTTTTAAGTATGCAATCTCCAGGAAATCGCTCCCTTTACACACACATATCAAGATGCTCTTCTGGCGTACGGCTACCCAATAGGAAGCGCCAAGCACAACAAATCGCATCCGAGTACAACTCTCCATCAACCAATTACGGAGCGATTCCTGCTTAATAGAAATCAGATGTAGCCTATTTAGACCCTCGCACTCACATCCCAAATACATACACACACACACAATTGCTCTAACGAGCATCTCTGCCTTACTATGTTGTCGGTGCGGATACCGAACGGATCGGGTTACTTGCTTCACTGAGATAGTTCATTATTTGTAGCAATCCGCTACACTCTCCTACTCATGTTTAAACATGAATCCAATTAACAACCACTTGTTATTAAACTCAAAGCTGTGAAAGGCTCATTTTCTGGGTGTTTAGGTGAGGAAAATTCTTTATAGTAGTCTTCAGCCAGCGGTTACGAAATCTGTGTTGTTTTCTTATCAGTGACTGCTTTAAGAATTAGCTTATCATCAGGCTCAAGTGGACCGTGTACGGTTCAATCTTCATCTTTCCTTCCTCGAACAAAGAGCTTTTTTGCCTGCAATAATTCTTCAGTTTTAATCTAATAAATTAAAATTTCTTTTAAATGCAGCTTAACATAAAATAGACTTCTGCTCCATTTAACATTATAAAAATGTCCTTTTAATTTCGTTCATTTGACAAAGCTAAAATTTGGACAGAACTTATGCGCAGACAATATATAGATACGTGAAAAATGGTTTACCAGGCGAAAGTCGATAACTCCGAAAATTTTTAAGTAGGTGGTTCTATCCCTGCGCACTTTGCACTCTTAATGAGTGATCTTCTGGTAAAAAAAGTTGAATGTAAACTACCAGTTGATAATACCGATTCTCCAAAGGCTGAGCCATTAAAGCTCTGTCTCGCTACATCGAGATCTTATTGATCCCATAATTCAAAACTGTGCTCGACCACCAATGATCGATAAGTAGACAGATCTATTTCCATTAATTCTTCTTTAGGTTGACGCTTTGGGGATCTAGGACCGGATCCGTAATGACCTCATGTTTCCATATCACTAAAAGTCTCGGCAACTGAATTAGGCTAAGAATAAAATAAATTTTTAAAAATGCCCGAAAAAATCTTATTGGATCTGGTAAAGTAGATCTCAGTTTAAACCAAAATTGTTTATGTTATCAAATGTAAGATATATGCATTTGCTTTGTAGCGGAATTTTAGAACCACGATTCGAGGATTTATGCATTAGAAAGATGAGCACCTCTCTCTAACTACTGGTATCTGATTATTAGGTTTGGCTGAAGATTTTCCTTTTCAGTTTACCATCAGTTTACCCGGAAATCTAAATGGATGTGTGGCGGCCTGATGCCGGCTCGGCAGTCTAGACAGACCAAACTTAGCCACCGGACTCCCTTGTGGCCAAACCAAGTCTCGGTCGTGCCCCCTTGTTCCTTCACCCCATAAAGCCGCTTGAGTACACGACTCAAGGCAGACGCTGCTAATGAACGTTTTAGCTCGCACGTCTCCTCCTAGTAAATCCACCTAGGATCATCATCGGGGGTTCAAACATATTTTGAAAAAATAATAGAGATTATTTTGTGCATCAATTTGCTCTTCTCCACTTATGCTTCGAACCTTCTTTTTTCAGGTAAACAGTATTGCAAACCCAGCCGATTTCAATAAAATCTGTAATAAAAAAATATTGTGAAGCAACTAATTATGTGAATTAATAAGCTAAAGAATTCACTGCTAAAAGCAGCAGCGCAGTTGGACTTTATCAACATGTTGTCAAACTAAGAAACTAAAGCTACTAAAAGGCACGTTTACTGCAGCCAGTGTTTCTTCATTTCTTCCCATTTCGTCTTCTTGTCTTTCGTGGGACGGTTGCACACGGCGTCGTGTCTGCTGTCTTTCCTTAATTTTCAGTCTCTTCTGCGGGTTGAACGTCACCACACTCGGTTTGTGATCCCTCACCTGAATCCGCAGGTGTAGAGTCGGCAGGTTCACTGCAGTCTACCTTTGCGTCTTCTTCCTCATCCTCCTCATCCTGAGGTTTCTTGCAAACCATGACAATCAAAACTTTGTCAGCTGTTGTAGTTTGAGCTTCAGCGGGAGCTGCCTTTTCTTCGGTTTTATCCACTGACTCATCACCATCACCAAATGAAGTTTTGCATACATTCGCATCCGCAGAATCGACAGGCTTGCTGCAGCCACAAAACTTCTTGAATTCTTTTGCGATGACCCTGTTATCTTTGACACGGCAAGCTCCGAAAAAGAAAATCTCGCACTCCAATTGTTCAGCATTATTTGCCTTTCCTGGAAGCGACCCACAGGAATCATCTGTTTGCGTTTCTTTTTCTTGCACGAGGGTCTCTTCAGATTTCTCGGAAACCTCAACCTTCGGAACGGGGTCAGGTTTTTCTGGTGGAAGTGGAGTTGGTTGAGATGCGCTATCCTCCTTTTTAGCGTCTGAAGCAGGTTTAGGTTTCACGGCTTCACCTGCTGGATGAGGCTCGTGTTTTTCCTCTTTAGCAGCTGACGCGTAGATAAGTACTTTGCATTCAGAAGCCTTTTCTTTGACAACTTTTTCCTCAGTTGTCTTGGAAACGTCGACCTCCAAAGCTTTTGCCGGAACTGGAATCGGTAGATTGCAGAAATGATTGCAATGGGGAGTTGCACTTTCTTTCGTTTCAATCTTAGTTGCAGGTTTATCCTTCAGGGGTGTAACCTCAGTCGACGGTTGCTCGATTTCATCTTTACCATCCAAACCTTCGTCTGGTTTGGAAACCTCAACCTCAGGATCGTCATGATGCTTTGGTAATGGACAATGAACCCATATATGTAGTGAAGGATGACGATGGTGGTGAGCTCCACTTTCCTCCACGAGTGTAGAAACTGTCGTCGGTTCATCGCTTTCTACACCGAAGTCCGGTTTAGAAACCTCGACCTCATCAACCGCATGGTGCTTTCGACGCGTAGATGCGCACGGTAGAGGGGAGGAATGGCAAGCCATAGCGGTAGGTCCACTTTCGCCCTTTTCAACCTTTTTCTCGGGATTGGGCTCCATCAAACAAGTTTCAATCTTATTTTCATGACTGTCTTCTTTAACAATTGCGGAGTTGGTAGTTATTTTGCAGCTAGAAGTCCTTTCTTTGGCAACTTTTTCCTTAGTTGCCTTGGAAACGTCGACCTCCGGAACGAGGTAGGTATTTGTCGGAGCTGGAATCGGTAGGCTGATGACATGATGAGCATGTGGGTGAGTGGCACTCTTTACATTTTCACAGCCAGTTCCAGCTACACCTTCGTCTGGTTTGGAAACCTCAACCTCAGGATCGTCATGATGCTTTATTAATGGACAATGAACCCATATATGCACTGAATGATGACGATGGTGGTGAGCTCCACTTTCCTCCACGAGTGTAAGAACATTCTCTTCAGATTTCTGGGAAACATCAGCCTTCGGAATGGGGCCAGGTTTTTGTGGTGAAATTGCAATTGGTTGAACTGCATTACCCTCCTTTTTGTCATCTGGAGCAGGTTCAGGTTTCACGGCTTTACTCTCTGAATGAGGTTCTTCTTTTTCTTCTTTAGCAGCTCCAGAGTCAGCAGCTTTATTGCATTTTGAGGGTTTTTCGGTGACAATTGCCTTCTCAGTTTCTTTGGAAGCATCGGCCTCATGTTTTCTTGAAAGAAACGGTAGATGGAAGAAGTAACAATTTTTTTGGGGAGCTGCACTTTCTTTCTCAACCTTTGAAGCAGGTGCAGTTTCCAGGCCTTGGCTTTCTACCTCAGAAGTTGCAGAAGGCTCAGATTTGCTACATGCGCAAACCTCTGGGACTTCAGTTTCAGCATCTTTAGTCTCTTTTTGGACTTGAGTGCATGAAATCGTGGTTTGAATAGCTGCCTCCGTGGTTGTATCCTTGTTCTTGCAGCTGCTTGGCATTCCTCGCCTTCCTCCGCGGTAGTTTGATGGCTCGACCAGTTCTTAAATACTGGCAGTCATCGCTTCTCAGATGTCAAGTGATTTTTAAGTGATTTTTTCTACTTTATCACACAAAAGATACTTTGACTCAGTTCACTTGATTTTTAGTAGTGCAATTAAAAAATAAACTACTAGAAAATTTGGAAGTTTTACGCAGTCCTAAAATAATTTTTATAGAGAACTAATACCAATTATCTATCGTTTGAGTCGTGGAGTTAGAAATTGGCCTTCTTCAGTATTTTTCATTCTGGCTTTATTGCGAGTTTTCGGACACGACCATCTACTTAATTTGTCCGAGATTTTATTCCATTCTAGTAAATCATCCCAGAAGTTCTGTTTGAAATTTACCGTTTAATAATTTGGACATAAAATCCATTGGAGGGAAATGAAATTTTTGTGTAGACGTGTTTAGTCGAACCAAGATTGGGAGGAAGTTTTAGGCAATTTAGTTTGCAGTTAGATTCGTTTTTCTAGTTTTGACATAAATCTCATAGCCCTGAGAGCCTCGTTTTATGGATTTGTAAAAAGAGAAGGATTCTTAGAGCAACCCTGATTTTGCTAATCGACGGCGGCTTCAAGAAGCAGCTTACCATCAATCTCAACTTTGCCGTGTCCCCTTCGATCTTCGTCTTCGTAGAGCGTGAAATCTCCCCTTCTGAATTTTACACACCACTTTTGCAGTCCTCTCATTTCATTCAGACATTCCTCTCCATAAACGGAGTGTATGTTTCTAGCAGTTTCTTTCTTGAACCTAGAAAACGTTATTAAACTTAAGGGTTTCTTGGATTTTGATCATGAAAATTTTTGATTTTTTTCTTTAAATAACAAAATGATCATTTACAATTCACTTAATCATAAAGATGGTATTAAATATTGCATTTTGATCAATTTGATAAAGGTAAAAATCGGAGAGAACTTATCCCGTGATGGGGTATAGATATGTAGAAAGTGGTTTGCCTAATGGGCATCACTCAGATAAACCTCGGTAACTCTAAACACCACTAAATAGGAGGTAATTTGAATCTCTAACTATGTAAAGCTTCTTGCAGTCAGGTGTCTCAAGATTCTCAAGATTCTCGATATAAATCGGAGCAAATCACTCAATAAATTACCCCACCAGAGCACATACAAAATTTTCAGAATGCTGTTTGTCGAGATGGATTCATTCAATGTTAAATCATATTACATCACCACGAAGAAGTCACTGTTATGCAATTCTTTATTCATTTTAAAATTCGATTGCTTTTACAAGTATCAGTAGATACATTTAAAGTTTTCTTCTCTCACAAAATAAGTGAACACAGTAAAATTACTCCATTAGTTAACTCACCGATAAGTAATAGCATTTAACCAAGAAGAGCTATATGGTTATACATATCGGCACAGCGGTTTTGAGCTTGGATTTGGGGCATCAAATTAGCAAATACACACGAACGCCAACATAATTTTCCACAAGCTGCATTTGATTTTTCATCTCTCTTCATGTTGTGTGGTAAATGGAAGATCAGTAAAAACGGAGAATGCCAACTACCGATCGATTATGTCAATTCTAGAAAAGCTCTTATTGGTCTTTTCTTCGAAACGGTGCTCAACAACCGTCTTCCGATAAACATAGCAATCTACATCCATTATTTCTTGTATAGGTTGATGCTTTAGGAATTTAGGACTGGTTCAGTAAGGCATCCTTTTAATTTCCTCTTTACAATCACTCCTTAGTTTTTGAAGAAAAAACAGTGTGTCTTCCTATGAATTTGCTGTTAAAAGGCTTAGGTCAATCTTACTTTCTAAATAGATAACCGTGGTTGAGTGGTTTTTGTGTAGGTACTTTGGAACGAAAAAACTTCTATCTGCTAAGAGGGAGATTAAAGAGTTACTCTTCGAATATCTAATAAATTAAAATCTGTAACGTTTTTGATAAACGAGCAATGGTCGACTGCAACATTTTATAAGCTCTCATTATTGTGTACTCAATGGACAATGACGTATCAAAATTCATTCGTTTAATAGCGATCAACTTATTCTTTTAATCATCTGTCTAAGAATCCTAAATGGTAGTGTAGGTTACTTTTAGTTGGACCCTCTTTACCAGTTGCACAAACCATATACCTGCCGAAGACAGACACCAAATCCCAAATATCGCAGTCGAAGCAGAACTATACCCTTGCAATTATCGATGACGGTGATGGGATTTCAACCACGATCTCTCTTTTTTTTCAAACTTATGTGAAAAATTGTACTCATACAGCGTTGTGAAAGTTTCTTCATTTTGCACTACCTAAACCTGTGATTTTCATAAGAAAATCATGAGCTTTTCAATACTTCACTTCATTTCAATACTCCCCTTCTCTGACGAGAGGGTAAACCTTTATGACGAAACGGTTCGCGTTGCCACCACATTCGCCGTAGACGAATTGCTCACACTTTCCCGTTTTGGGGTTCATTCACTATTTCGGACCACATATTAGGCTCGAGAGGCAGTGAGTAAATATCTATTTTGTTTTTTCTTCTTTCAGGACCGAAAACGGGCTACTTTTTGTTCTCAAATTTCTCGTTCGTTTTCTTGGAACCATCGACCTTCGGTGAGAACAGGTTTGGTGAGGTGTATATTTCATTTTTCTAGTATTTTTCTCAGGCATAAGCTTCACGACTTCATCCATCTGCGGTTTTGCTAGCAACTCCAGAGTAGGTAGCTTTGCCGGAGCCACAAGCCTTTTCGCATTCTTTCTTCGTATTGAATCTGTTGGCGTTACCGCCGCATCCGCCGTAGATGAGTCCCTCACGTTCTCCACTCTCCGGGTTCTTTTTCATTTTGAAATATAAGCCCTGCATGGACCTCTTTCAAGTGGCAAAAAGCAAACGTTAGGGTTTTTCTTTTCTTCCTTCACGAAGAGCCTTGGTGGATCGATTTGAGGACGCGGCGTAGGGAAGATGGGCTGATTTGGTTTGAGACCCGATCTTTCTGCGATTCCTCGAGACTGTTGTGGAGAAGCACGCACTGTTGGAAGAGTCTGAGAATGAAGTTGACGTAGTTTGGCACCCGTCTTGTCTTCTTTTTCAACGTCTTTAATCTCTGTTTGAAAGTGAACACTTGCAACCGTTGTGCATAAACAAATAGTTGTGGTGAGGCGATTCGAATTCAGCAGATATCTACTAGAGATAATCAATGACTGTTGACAATGACACATGCTCGAATGTCAGAATAAATCAATTCGCCTTTATTTTTTTTCGAACGTATATGGTGTTTGCCCGATAAGTTTCCCTGCAATTAAAGAACATCAAATTTATTTTCAGCAGTAAATTGCCTCTTTCTGGTGTGATTCCTCCTACATTGCAGTTGTTCAGGCAAATCCACTGAACACCACAAAAGCTAGCCCTTCGTACAATAAAATCAAAATTTCAGGTTGCTTAGATTAATTGAAGCACAATACTGTGTTCACTTGCGCAAGCTTGCGTTATTATTTTGGTGTGTCGTCGAAATGCTTGACCTAGATTCTCTTGCTGGTTGGTTCAACAACACTAAGATTCTCTCTGAGATGTATCGTCAAATTCCGATAGGATAAGACTAACCGTCCCAAGTGTGAAGGAAGAGGAGACGACAGGAGGAGAGTATTTATTAGAAGAGTGGATAGAAATGTGTGTGTCCGTGTGAGGTGTGGGAACATGGGGGCATGCCCCAAGCATCGATTGGAGACTAGGGAGTTGAGTGATTTGGTAGACCGGTCTGCGTATCTGGAGAGCTGGTCAGTATCTAGTTCATCACGTCTGGGTGGCAGATCTCCCGCTTAGCCGGTGATGAGAGTACGGATCTTAGTCAGGCCGCCACAGGTATTAGAAGTAAAATGGGTCATCGTTGGGGGGGGGGGGGAGGTGAATTCACAGACTTAAAAGAAAAGAGAACTGTTCTTAGTCAAATCTGACTCAAACAAAATCCATTATTATTACTCTCACCCGGTTTATTTCCATCTACTAAGAGGAAAGGAATACTTAGCGGTTCTTTTTAGTGGCAAAAAGGCCAGTCTACTCTTAACTACTGCAATAGATGTGAACGTCCTCTGTCGGAATATCTAAAGAATTAAACAAGTTACGAAACGTTACATTTACTTTAAGATTCAATCAAAAAACGCACCTTCTCTGATTATCTTTGAGTAAAGAGCTCACAGCTGGCAGTTTACAAGACTGTTTCTTCCAGTCGATTTTCCAGGTTACGACAAACATGGTAGTCTGAAGTAGTAAGGTAGCTGAGAGAATAAAATGGATGAGAAAAATTTTCCCCATGGTCTTTTGTGACTTGTTTCTTGATGTTTGGGGTCGTACCGCAGTGTCGTGATGAAACGCCACACCTTTTCGATTCACCAGTGCAGTCATTTTTCTCCTCAGAGCTTGCATCAAGTAGCGGGATGGTGAGGTGGTAGTGCTTCCAAATTGAGCATTCATTGGCAATCCCATCAGATTAGCAGAAAACGAAACGTGTTCATATGAAATCTCCTTCGCTTACGAAGTAACCACCTTCTAAGAAGCTTAAAGTTTCATTCAAAAATCCATTTTTCGCCAGTGACCTTCAATAAGTCTATCCAGCAAATAACAGTTTAGCAAGAATGGAGGAGAGAAGAGTGGATTTAGTCAACTCCAGAGTTGTAATTGTTTTCGGATAATTCTTGATTGGCACTCATTTTCCACGCGTAGGAACTTATACGATTTCTGAAGACAACAAAGAACAGGTATGTGGCTTTAAACTGGCTTTTTGACAGTTCCTCAACTGACAAAGGACGGGCATCTCCAAGGTCTACTCCTTTAACTGAGTCAATGCTTCTGGCTGCTTCGGATTCGCCTGCGTCTTCGTCCTTGAACCCGTAAAACACCATCTTTCTCGATAAATGGTTCCTGGGTGCCTCCATGATAGCGTGATTTTATCAAGTGAAAGTGATTGATTGGTTGAAATGTATCTAAAGGTAAACAAATAACGTTGAGCTTCGCTTGACACTAGAAACAATTGTAAAATATAGTTAAATTAAAAGTGTGAAATTCTGGCTTAACTTGTATTTTGCACTGGTACCCACAAGGTGAAAATAAGTGAAGAATCAATTAAGCCAAAGTTATACATCGAATTTTATCTGAAAATGAAGTACAAAGGATCAAGATGGTTGAAAATATTTCTGACAAACTTGCGTTTTTTGTTCACAACACCAAAATTGTTTTTCAAATGACACTTAGCATGACCAAGTGTTGCTGTACATGGTTTGATTCAGTGCAAAATAAGTTTGTTTCTTTTCAGTTGCTTGTATTCACTGCCATTTGCCCTCTTTCACTTCGCAACATTCTCTTAAAAAATTTTTTTAACTGATGGAAGAATAAAGTTTTGATTTTTTTATCATCTTTAATAGGGTAGGGGACAATTTCCAAGGTAGCTATGTCCAGGCTTCCAATTACAAACGACTGGTCTTCAAGGTCAGAGTCCTGATTTGAAAGAAACCACTACTCGGTGAAATTGCGATGGGATGTTTACCTCGAGAGGAAGAAGAAAAGAGAGAAACGGAGGATACAGTAGGCACATGGCTGAAACTGCAGGTGGGGAAGTAGGGACCCATGTAAATGTATGGTTTCGATCCCTTGCAATTTAAACAATGAAAGGCACATGCCCCATCTCACACGGTGTTCTAGCTCAAGTGAGACCTTCAAACTACAGAAATTTCTTTAAAGCTCGTGGAAAAAATTGTCATTAAAATCACGAACATGCTCCTCCACTTTATATCACGCGGTCAGAGCATCTGACTGGAATAAAGACACCCAAGAAAACTCCGTTAAGGTGAAAGTAGCGTCAAAGAAGGTTGTCTGTACACCACCACCTCAACCGCCGTGTTGAGATGTCCAAACCTGATGGCGGAAAGCCCGAGCCCTGCAAATCGCCCTACATCTACATTCTTCACTGCCAGGAGTACATTCGCAGCCGGGGAATGAATCCTGAGACGGGCAAGTGCAAGCAACAAACATGCTCTTGTATTAAGAGGGATTAATTAGCTCAGTTAATTTGCAATTTTTTCTTAAATACATCAACGATTATGGTTTATAAACTCCCAATATTTCAAGGTTACAATCTCTGGCATTTTCTATACCTGTTGGCTGAATACTAGGAATTTAAATGCTAGTTTAGGTAAAAGCTTTGATTTGAGACACGCTGGAAGTATGTGAAGATAGAAACTCAAAATTGAGCGCGAAACCCCACAGCGGTCTAAGAAACCGCAGCTTTTCAACCTACAAAGATCTATCACACAAAAATTTGGTCATCTACATTTGTAAAAAAATATTCATCAGGCGACACATTGAATTTGATTGCAAATGCACTAAAATCACTTGATATAACTGCAACAAGAGTATCTCATCTATAATGACTGATCCAATCGAAAAATAAGACAAAGTTAATAAAACAAATAAGACAAAGGCATGAAACCACTTTTTCGAACTATCAGCTACAGACCGGCCTGGCCTGCCTCAACCGTATCCTCAAACTCTTCCACCAGTGACGGGCGTGAAGGTAGAAAATAGGAAAGTAGAACATCAAAAGTGAGTCCGCCTCGTAGATCTAAAAACAATTTTTTAAATAATTTTCAATCTTGCGAGTCTGAGAATGGATCCGAATTTGGGTAGAACGATTTCATTGGCTTCATTGAAAGGTATGAAAATGTTGGAACTTCCTAGATAACAGTGATCTGAATGTTCCGGAAACCGGGATTAATAAATAAAATAAAAATAGGGTATCGCTTTCAGAGGCTCCTCTTTCAGTGGAGGCTTAGAGTAAAAAGGTCATCCACAGAGCCAGGAGTGTCCTCATTGTGGCAAATAAATGACCCGAATCACCTCACCAGTAACGTTCAAAACTGAAGAATCTTATACATGTCGAATTTTTCAAGCTTTAAGACAAGAAAGCGTTTGTGAATCTCTAAAAAGAGTTAGAATCAACTAGTAGCATTGGTAAGTTGTGATCTTAACTTCACTACAGGCGATTTCTACTCAGTATGCATATCTTATCAGTGTCCTAACTTTACCTCACCAGAATGTACGAAAAAACGGCATGATCAACCCGTAAACTCGACGTGTAATTCAGGGCGGATTTCGGCAGTTGCACAACGAGGTGGGCCCCAATTCAGTACTCTTGGCTCTGTATTTCACTTTGGTTAAATAAATCTGTGCTCGTTCTAAATTTGCCTTGTGTGTTTAATGGGCGATCTTGGAGTATGAGGGAGATTCACACAAAGAATACCCAATCATGATACTTGATTAATGACTGACTAGTAGTCTCAAACTATTTTGGCCTTAAGAATATAAAAATGAAAATTTTTTGTGCCTCGTACAATATTTTTTGAAAAAAATATTCGTAATGTTTCAATAGTGCTTAAGTCCCTAGTAAGAATAGACTTACGGAAAAAAACCACACCAGCCGAATCTACTTGACTTCTGCTTTTTGATACATTTTTCCAAAAGGGAGTAATTTTGAATTAGTTGACCTTTGCAAGACTTTTTAGCAATATTTCTGAGATCTTTCCAGAGAGAGAAGATTACTCACTACACCTTACGCATTTTAATAAGGAAACTGCTTTCCTCTGAGGTACAAATTAGTTCTTCTTGCAACCACAGGTTCGTTCACACTCCTCCTTCGTCTCAAACCTGTTGGCGTTTCCATCGCAGCCGGTGTAGATGAATTCCTCACTTACCCGTCTCAGAGTTCCTTCCCCAGCTGGGAATAAACGCCTTACACTGGATGGGTCCATCCCCACCAGGCTTGATTGGGAGATTGCACGGGTCGGGAATCTCGCAGGTCTCAGGCTTTCTGCATTCGGGTTTGGGCTCTTTAAATTATCACCCAAGTATATTTCACTTGAGAGGGTGGAGTGCAGACCACCACCTTTGGTACTAGTTCCACCTTGACGGCGTTTGTTTGGGCGATGGAGCAGTTATACATGACTACCATTCGATAATTGGCTGAGGGCGTCAATTTAACATTTTAAAATCTTACCTTATTGCGATAATATCTTAAATGCCAGTCATGAGTTAGTGTGGCATACTGACCCTGAGCAATGTGAGGTGATTTGCATATGAAGCAGTTCCCATTCTAAGCTATTTAATCTACGTCATGTGTTTAGCTGTGTGTCTTCTTAAGCACCTGTAAACGCAGTGTAAATTTTAGCAGTTTTTAAAAGCGATATTCCTTATATTAGCGATAATGTTATAATATTCAATGAGTCATCTTGTGTTGATAAAGACCACCAATCGAAACTAAAATTCCTCTTAAAGTGCTTCGATAGCACAAAATTTGGTTTAAAAATATCATGTTTAATACATTTAAGAATCTCTTTGTTTCATGACCTATTTCAGTGAAGTCCATAATGGGTGACTGCCAACTGCATTGTCTAATATTGCTGAATCTTGTGATAAAACTAAAATTTGAGGATTTTATTAGAAATTCAGGACTTTAGTTGTGTCAAAAAATTCAAAATATCTTTTAGTTATACTTATTTTGCAGAAAAGTTTATTTTTATGGGTTAAATAACCAAAATGAAACATTTCGGACACTTGCTTTAGCAAGTACATTGAAAATATAAGGTGAGAGAATCAAAATAGCAGTTGCCAAGGGGAATTCCTTCTAAAAATATTTGAATGAGATAAAATATAAATATTAAATCGTGCTAGGTATGCAATTAAACAATCCAGCTGTTTTCGTTGTAAAAATCACAACTTTTCTTTGAGACGAATGACAGCTTACTGCATGTTACGAGAACTCGTTATCTGGAATGAAAAGCGTCAAATAATCACAGTTTTTTCTCGACTCATTTAAAATGAATGATCACAATCCAAATCATATTCCTGGTTCAAAATCTCTTGAATTTATAAAGGAAATGCGAATATAAAATTTCTATCAGACCCGCTTCAACATTTCCACGGTTAGCTGATATGACACTTCTGACACTACTCGTTTACTGTCATCTTGGAAGTTCTAACGACATTCTAATTAGTTTAATTGAGGCGAATTATGTTGCACACCTTTGATTCTACAATGAGAGCCTTTTGAATGCTTTCGTGAAGGGATCTTTAGGTTTTCGTTTTTTTTCCAACTGTACTTATTCTAACAGTTTATTATTTCTTTGGTGTGACTTCAATTCGTTCATCAATAAATTGCATTGCTCATCCATTTTACTGGGTGATTAAATTTACTATTAATTTTGTAATCAATGTTATAACTTGCACTCAGTAATATAACTTGGCATGCAGTTTTGGATTTGAGTTTCAAATTTAATCACTGCAGGTTAAATTTTTTTACCTCGTGGAGCCGATGGATTTTACACTTAAAGATTAGCATAATTAGTGAACTCAGCAACGAATGCATGGAACGGAGCAAGTTTTGTATACGGACACAATTATATCGATTAATTAAACAAAAATAATTAAATGAAAAACCCTTCGTGAATTCAATACAAACGATCAATATTTTCGAATAAATCGGTAAATTAGTTCCGATCCCTCTCAAATAACCCCAAAGAACAGGTACCTAGCAAACATATAATTGTCATTAACAAATATTGCAACGCCTACGATCCATGGCCAATTCTCCATGGCTAATAAATTTCAAATTCTCTGATTATTTTGGCTGGTGGTTGCCAAAGTAAGTCATTCAAAACTTCTTTATAAGTAAAGGCATCGCTTAGACAACTGCTTTCCATTTTCCATCCCACGAAAGTCATAAGTGGCCGTTCAGAAGCTAGCAAGACATCTTCCTAACCTTCGTTGCTGCTTAGAAATGCACTTTATCTCTAAGGTACATATCAGCCATGTATGTGAAATTGAAAAAAATCATTTAGTATTTGTAAATAGGCAGGTTGAAATGACCCAAGTTTTTAAAAAAACCCGAAAATATCAATGATTGTAAAAAACTTCGAAAACTGCGCCGAAGAAACTGCTTTGCACTATTGAATGTTCAATTTCTAAATAGAACATTATTCATGCTGCATTTTCAAATAAAGTAATCGTTTTTCTAGTTTTTTTACACATCAGGTGCTAAGAAGCAAACGAAACAAGTAATGATAACCACGTGAATCCCGAGGTTGAATCTTTTGTAGTTCATGCCAATAAAGAACAGATTAACATCACAGGTTATCACAGGACCAAAACCTCGGATATATTAAGACTGATTTAGTTGCAAATATAATCGCGCCGATTCAAAATGCCCTCGAAAAACGAGGTTGAAGTTGATGAACCCGTCGACTTGAAAAAAGCAGGACAGGAACCTGCAGCAGCAGCTGAAAATGAAGAAAGGCCAGCGAAGACAACCTCCCACCACCCACCACCAATGATCGAGTTTTGCGATGGATGTCAACAGAATACGGACTCAAAAACGCCAAAAAAGGACAGTCGTTCGTTGCTTCTCGATAGAGGTTTGCCGAAATGGGGTTTGAATCCGGAGACGGGAAAGTACGAGCTTTTCGTCTACGGAGGCTCTAGTGGCAATGAGAACAGGTGTGATACAAAGGAGTGAGAAAAGTCTTGTAAAGTCCCAAATGGGTGTTATAAAATCAGACATGTTTCACTGTATTGTATCACTGCAATTAACTTGGAAGCTTCATCGAAAAAGCAATGAGAGCATCTTTTTACGAGTTCTTTAAAAGCCGGTCAACCTTTCTGAAAGGATAAAATGCATTTGTTGGCTCAATAGGCGATGCGGATCATTTGAATCTCCGTTTTCTTCATTTGACTAGTTAAACAAAGTTTTCACAAAATGGCGTTATCAGTTGCTCACATTTATCGAGCAGTTTCTCAAAATGTGTACCTAATCAGCATCATCGAATACCAGTAACTTTTTTAGATTAAAAAAGCTCACAGAGTTGACGGAATTAATTTATGTTTGAACATGCCAACACATTTTAATATCCTGATTTTTCGGGTTATACATATTCCTTTCAACAAAAATGTCAGTCGGAAGTAAAAAAATATCGCAAAATAAAGTCAGCCTTTTGATACTAAGTATATATTTCTGCAAGTTTTAATGAAACTGATGCAAAGTGCAGAGGTGCTATGCTACCTAAATTGGTCTGATTCGTAAACGTTACGTTAGATCACGACCACAAGAGACGCATAATTATAAATAGCGATCTTTAAGTACCTGTTGGTTCTGTTAGTTCCAATAATACATCTGTATTAATTCATTACCTGCCAACAGACATACATACATACTCTTTTGCAAGAAAAGCTGAAAGACACTATTACTATTAGTCTTGGTAAATAGGCAGGTTTGGCCTTAAAGGACTCATAGTATCGGTATTATTAATAAATGTAATACTCGATTAAAATAAATTTCTTCAACTGATGTGGATACTTGTTCAAGGACAGGACGCTAACAGCACGAACCAATCAAAAATCGCTTAGTGGCGATTTGTAACGGGAATGAGCGCACACGACGCCGAACGATGGCGTGCCATCAACACCTCATCCGTCCTGTGCTAGTCCGTTTCTCCTAATGCAAGTTTGTGCTTCCATCCTGGGTTTTCTCTTACCTGGAACGTATTTGGAAGTCATTTAAAGCGATAACCACTTTATTGAAATAGGAATTGACTTCTGATTCATGCCATCGTCAGGTGTACAATTGTATTTATTATTCTCGTAAATAAGAATTCAGGCAAGCAGACTGAGTCTTAACATGGATTTTAAAAGGATTTATTTACACTGTACACTGTAATGCTCTATAAATTATCAAGTTTGTTAAGTCTATTTCGAGATGACGTACTAGAAACACTTGAATACCAAAACCAAACCAGGTCATTGGAGATTGTGCTGTCTTAATGGGAAGTATGAAAAAAAGTTGTAAATCTGTTATATATAATTTTCTGTTTATGCTGAGCTATAATTTATTTAGAGAGTACGTTTATATTATTGTAATTCTAAGTTTCTGATATTTCTGCGGAAAATTACATTAGCAATTTTATGATTATCTTGAACTATAATTTATTTACCTTTCGTTATCTGTATAATAGGCTCAGTTGTTTAAGTCGTTACTATGACGCCTTGCACTTCTTTGAATAAACCTGGGGTTACCAAGCGTGCCGTCTCTTGTGGTCGTGATCTAACGTAACGTTTACTAATCAGACCAATTTAGGTAACATAGCAACTATGTACTTTACATTAGTAGCAAAATTGCCTAGGAAGTATTTTACATCCCTATGAGGTTTTGACAAAGAAGAGAAGGAAATTTTGGTTTTGCATTGCAAGCCAACCTCTATATTTTTAATCTAAACAGTATTGATAAGCTTTTTTTAAAATGCAGTGTCGTAAAACTCAGGAAAATCTACTTTTCATTGCTCAATGATTGTTGCATAGACAGTATATATCATGCTATCGGATCTTTTGCACGTTGATTGTTTGATCTTTTAAAAGATCTTTTCGCTCTCAAACGAAAATAATTGATTGCGCACCAGCATGGAATTTTGATTTTTCTCAGACAATTTATAGGAGAATTCTTTGAAGGAAACTAATTGCATAAAATTTGTAAACTTCTGTAAAATCTGTAAACCTGAATTTGGCAATGAAAGACTATTTTAAGTCATTCTATTAAAAATTAGAAAAAATTGCTAATTAGGTTCTCAGATCTGTAATTTTTAAATTCAAATTGGTTTGGGCCTCGATATAGCGGTCTCGATATCAAACAGACTTTAATTTTCAGGCAGCATAATATATCAGGCATAGGTGATATTATTATTACCTACGATTAATTTTAACCCAAAAAATTGTTTGTGTAATAAATAACCATGTTTAATTCTCGGCACTTTGAAGAAAGTGAATTCTCGATAAATGATTCAACTGATGTTTTGCGTAAAAATATCTCTCCAAATAATGCTGGCGATACTTAAAAATAGTAAATTTATTTAAAAAATCGAAACTGAATAAGTCACCGGTATAATGCATAAACCGAAGCTCAATTTTTAAATGCTGCATTTCACAAAAATCTGCCGGTAGGTAAATAGAAAATGGGGAAGTTAATTTCGATTTCTAATTTTTATTAAACATGATAACTCCCGTCGTTTGCATTTATCCCATTTGTAAATTCAACCACGAATTCAAATCACGATCCATAAGTTATTTAATAATGAATGTTTATCTTTCTCTAACTGATTTTCGTCATAAAAGATTAACCATTTGGATAGATACATGTTTAATAATTGCAATCGTAGTATTGTTACAATGAAATGCAAATATTTAAATTCAAATAAACATAAGCAAAACAAAAACTAAGGCTGTAGAAACACACAAATTAGGGATGTTTTGTAATTGAATTTAATTAGGTTATGCTAAATTTTAAGAACAAGTTTATTCCAAAATTTAAGGCTTTCATTCGTCCGAAGATGTAATTTAATTAATAAGTAAATAAATAAGATTTATTTACATTTTTCACCCACTTCCACCACTTCAGCATTAGGGTTCATTTTGAAAATAATTTTGCTTTCTGATGAAGAAAATCAGATAATCATTTGCTTTGAGCGAAAATATCTTCATAATCGGCTGCATAGGTATTTGGTATGGAAATTAATTTTATAATTGGGAAAACAACATCGTTTGTTTCAGTAACACTCAAAAGCACTAATGAAAACATTGCTAGTAACTTTATTCTCCTTTGAAACACTACCATAAGAGATTTCAGTACGAGAATGTTCGAGAGAAATTTTATAAAATATTGAAATGGAAAGGTGCTGAAATACTCACAGTCTTTGAAAATCGAATCTTTGAAAAATCGAATTTGACTGCATAAAGCAAATACATATTGCCTGTCTTTCAAAGTTGCTTCCTACAATTTCAGAAGTTAAATAACTTTACATCTGAAGTAAACTGGGTTCGAGAAAATCAAGACAGAATGCGTGGATGCTCTGGTTGCCGAGGTTGCATGCGAGTAGGTAGAGATGGAGCATAGTGTCCTCGTTGGTGTCGACTTCCCCGGTGTGGACATAGTCCATCTCCTAGAGACAGAATAAAGTTGGTAAATGGAAAGGGGTGGGGTGAAGTGGAGAAGAAACTCACCTGAGCGATAATCTCTGTAGAAGTAGTTAGTTTGATGGATCCTTCCAAAGGATCGCCTTGACGCGAGGGAACTGAACAGGCAAACCACGCAGTGCACACTGCGCTGCTGTTGGCCGAGTGCCTGTGTGGTATAGGGAGACGGGGGTGAATTAGAGTTAAACTTGAAGATGAAATAGGACATGAATTGTATGTTCTTCTGGGTGGAACGCACCTCAATGGTTAGGTCAATAATGTCTGACTTCTGTCGTAGATGCCCGAATCCAGCTAAGAAGCCAGACCGATTTGTCGCTCCTGTGGCCTATAGACTCGTCAGTTTCGGCTTCTTTTAAGTACGTTTGGTAAATATCCTGGTTGTGCTCTATTCGTCGAGTGCAGCGTTCCTTGAGTAAATTCTGCATCCACACGACATTTTTAACGGCATATCGAGTGCGAAGTAGTTGAGTATTCATTGGTTCCTATGTAACCAACGGGAATGCCATTGCATCACTTTTTGAAACCTCATTGAAAGCTTCATTATAGGGATGCCTGATTTCTTTAATTTCACTAAAAGTAGAGCTTTTTTAGGTGGAGAT